>JBAMBJ010003709.1:0-94239 GCA_037043495.1 Drosophila recens | reverse complement strand
ATATCATACCTGTTCAATAATGAGCAGTAATCATAATCATTAGTAGTTAGATTATTTTAGTTTAAAAGTCGAAATAATGATTAAATTACGATTATTTTCGGTTTTGCCCAATTATATAATGATTACGATTACAAAAAATCAAAAATTATCTAAAATTATTACAATTACTTACAATCTTTCTGATTATTTCGGATTATTTCCGATCATTTTAGATTATTTTAGATTATTTTTGATTATTTATGACTATTTGGTAGAAATCAAATTACTTCAAATTTTCACAATCAAAGTAGCCAAAATAATCAGAAATAATCCGAAATAGTCAGAAAAATTATTTTTGTTTTTTTTTGATTATTTTTGAATAACTGAAATAATTTAAGATTATTTCTGATATTTTGTAATCGTTATCATTGAATAATCACAAATTTTTCAACCGTGAATTATAGTTACTACGATTATTTCCAAAAATAATCTAATTGATTAGTAATTCTAATTGAAATTTAACAGGTATGATCATAAGCTATCATGATATTAAATAGCAACAAGATCAGACAAATAGAACGGTAGTAATGCCTGTTTTAAATCTTCAAGCAATGCAACTGCCGAAAAGTATGCAATAATTTTTAAAAAAAATTTTTTTTAATAAGTAACGAGTATGCTACAGTCGGCAATTCGACTATAGACTTTCCCACTTGTTATGAATCCATCTCTCTCTTTCTCTTTCTCTCTTTCTCTTGCTGCCTTTGTCGTTTCTGTTTATTGCTTGGCTCCTGTACAGGACATGCTTGCGGCTAGTGATGTTTCCTTTTCCTTTATGCGACAATGTCAAGTCCAGTGCTCCAATAGCTTCAAAGCATTTTTCGCCCTGTCTCCCTCATTTCTCTCTCTCTCTCTCTCTGTCTCTCGTTTACTCTAGCATTTCCTTGATGTTCATGTCTTTAAAGATGGCAAACTTCCGCTTGCCGGATACTAGATTTAATATTCGATTTCATACTCATCGAATTTTGAATATGTTCATTTTGATGTTGATATGAATGATGAGCTTCCAAGTATTTCATGGTATAGGCTTTTGTACACCACTGCTCAAATATATAATTTCAAATATATATATCTAATTTCTGTGGAATTTCAGCTTTGAGTTGTGCACAGATGTGGTCAAGTCAACCCGTCGTCCTTTGTCCTTTATCCTTTGTCCAGTTAAGCTTCTGGTTTCCCTCATCGCACTTGACATTGACAATTATGACACGTGCCTTGTCTAAATGTGTGTGTGTGTGTTTGTGTGTGTGTGTTTGTCTGGTTTGTTGGCCATATTTAAGATTCCCATTGCCATAAGCTGCATTAAATCTCTATTGACCTTGGCTTAAGCACGGTTTAAGCAGTCAGTTCTCTTCAACACGATTCACAGTCAAATATCTGTCAGTCGGCATAAATTGTAATTCTTTTGCAATTGCTTTTTGTGCTGCATATTCGTAATCGTTTTGCTGGCAGACAATGCTTTAATTTGTATTGCACACATTTGTATATCATAATGAATAATGGATGGATTCATGAATATTTATTTCTTCATCTTCTGCTATTTCGTTTTCTTCTTTTTTTCTCTGCTTATTTTTTTCTTTTTTCTCTCGTCTCGCACTATTTTTTCTCTTTTGAACCCGTCTTTCTCTCCCTTCTCTACCTCAGCGCTTTCTGTCTATCTTATTTTTTTACTTTCATTTCATTTTTTCTAAAAGTCTCTTTTCTATCCTTAGTTCTCTATCCTTAGTTCTTTTCTTTCTCATTCACCTTTATTTTTTTCCATTTCTTTTTATTCTTTACTCCTTTCGATAAAATATGCTTGTGATATAAAAACCTGCAATTCTCCTTCACTGATATCCACTGATGTAAAACTTTATTTAATTTCAGGTCGTCGACTTATTACACATTTCAAGAAAAATAAAAAAATTAAAAAAAAAACCATCTCCTTTTATTTCAACACAATACTTAAAGTTTGCCTTGTTTATTTTTTTCATTGCAATTCAAACTCTTTGCAATTAACCCAAGGGCGAGGACAGAAATAGAGAATAAAGAGTGAGACAGAGACAAAGACAGAGACAGAGACAGAGAGAGAAAGAGAGGAGAATGGCAGGTGTGTTGACTTGAAAGCAGGGCCAAAACCTTTTGGCCAAAAGTTTTATTTGCATTGCCTTCTGTGTGTGTGGAAATTCGCTTTGAATCTCGAGAGTCTCGAGGCCGAGTGCAATAAGAGAAGCAAAAACAACAAGAACAACAGCAACAACAACAACAGTAGCAACAACAACAATAGCAACAACATCAAACAACAACTGCCTACACAGAAAGAAACTATACGCAACTCTGAAATGAAATCAATTCCAAAACGGAATTTCGAAATTCCTTACACGGATTACAAAATACTTGACTTCAATTCGAGTTTTCCGCAAAAATATATTTTGATTTTTGGGACTTTACAAGAATTCTTTGAAAGTAAATCAAATTTATTCGACTTTTGTTGACAATTTTAATGATGAGTGATTGGCATTTTATTCGCAAATTGTGTAAATTTAGCAATAATATTCAGAATATTTACTATTACTATTTTACTATTTTCAGACTATAGCATACCTGTTACTTAATTAATGGCATAAAAACTTTATTGCGTACTTTAAGGCACTTACATTGCTGAAAAACTTAAAACAGCCATTACCACCGTTCTATTTGTCCGATTTAACATATTTTTTTGTGTGTAGATGTGTGTGTATGTTATATGTGTAGTTAAGATGCTTTTGCCTCACCTTTGGCTACAACTACAACTACAAAATTTGTTGGACTTGTGTTGCTGTTGGCGTCTGTTGATAATCAAGCTCACAAACAGAGCAAACTACTTTTGTGTACCAATTGTGCTCTAATGCAGCAATTGGACAGGAGAAATTCAGGTTGAAAAAGAGAGGAAGAGAGAGAGAGAGAGAAAGAGCAAGTGAAAAGTACAGATGTAATGGCAAATTTTTGAAATTAGTATGCAACATGCATCGCAACAGAAACAGAAACAGGAACAGAAACAGCAGCAACAAAAAGGGGGCAAAATAATAATAGTCAGAGATGTGGGCGTGGCGTGCTAAGGAGTCGTGTCAACATACAATAGTTGTCTACACACACACACACACTCATGAAAAGCACTATGGAAACTTTTGACATCATTTTATTTATTTTTTTTTTTATATTCTTCAATTTGTTAAAATTTAATAAAAAATACAGAAAAAAATTTATTTTGGTTCGAACTGTCGATTTAAATTCAAACAGTATGTTAAATAAGGCCTTTCTGCACTGTAAGTTTAAAAGCAATATATAGAAAAATCAAAAAATAAATAAATAGCCTAATAATAAACAAATTTAAAAAAAAGAAAATACAAAATATACAATTGAACTTTAGCTTGTAAGATCTTTATTTTATTTACAAACAAAACTTGGCTAAATCATTTCAATATCAATAAGAATTGGAATTTTCTAATAGTAAACATAAGCAGAAAATGCAGAAAACTGCACTAATGCTGACAACATTTTCAAATCTATCAAGGGTGCCACAGAAATCGCTTTCGCTTGAATTTCACTTAAAATTCATACAAACTTAAGTGAAACTCGAGCGAAATCGATTTCTGTGGCACCCTTGTATATATATAAAACTATTAAGATATCTTAACCAAACTCACAGATTGTATGTTTGGGACTGTCTCTTACATTATGACAAAATTTGGTCAAAGTCGGATGACTATATCATATAGCTGACATAGGACGAATCGGATGCAAATAACCTTTAGTATGAACAACTTTTTTGTTTCTTCTTGCCAAATTTTGACTTTTTCTCAATTTTACCTTTTTTCCGCCAAATTTAGTTTTTTCCTGCCAAATCTGGATTTTTCGCGCCAGATCACTAAATCTGACTTTTAGCAAAAGTTCAATTGCAAGGAAGAAACATTAAAACCGCGCACTGTGGAAGTTAAATATTTCGCCTTGCAGTTATAATACAAAAAAAATAAAAATCTAAAAAAATGGTTAAAGCGCCCATGGTGCAGAGCTAAGCATTGTTATGGCTGCTATTGTTGTTGCTGTTGTTGCTGTTGTGTGTGTAGCATCAATAACCGGCATATTTAAGCTGCTTGCAATCCCCTTTATTGTTGCTAGCTGGTTTTAAGTAATTTTAATAGAAGTTCTTCTGGTAGATTTCTGCCACAGTATTAAGCACTGAAAATGTAGCAGAGAAATAGCTGTTGCTGTTGTTTTTGTTGTTTTTGTTGTTGTTGCTGTTGTTGCCTTTGGCCTTTAACCAGCAGCCACATTATATTAGCCGATGCTAAAGCTGCTAGCTTGTTGGTTAATACCAACTTAGCAAATTGCTCCCCCCCTCAATCCCAAATCCCAATTCTATCCCCATCCATTCCTGGAATTCAGGCGTGAAAATTTCCGAGAACACGTACAGCGAGAGAAAGATAATAGTCCAGTTGCCGACTACGTGATACCCGTTACTTATTTAAATATAAGAAAATGTATTGCATACTTTTGGGCGTTAAGTTAAAACAGCCATTACCACGTTTCTATTCGTCCCATCTTGCTACGATTTAGTGGGATGATAGCCAACAACAGTAGTTAACATTAACGAATACAATATACCCTATTACTTGCTTTTTAAGTACAGGGTATAATAAAAATCTAAACAAAGAACAGAAAATAAAGTTGAACATGATGAAAGTGAATGCTATTAAAAAGCTATTTTGCATTAATTAATTAATAGTTTATAAGTACCAGCTAAAATACTTAAGATAATAATCAAATATATGAGCATTTAATAAATGGAAAGTGAATCAATTGTTGGAAGTCCCAAAAATCCTCGTTATTCGATATTCGGTTTGATTTTTGGCCTGCCATAAAAACTTGTCCAACTAGTTGCCAAACAACATGACATCAAGTCGTAAAAAACAAAAATAAAACAGAGCCCACAACTGGTTCAATTGGTTCCAAAGGCGAACCTAAAAAAAAATAAAACGAAGAAGACAAAGACGAAAACGAAGAAGACGAAGAAATTTAATTAGAGAGCTCAGTGAACAATTGCCAAAGTTTTCAAGTTTTCAAACACTATTGAAAAAATTGCTGCAAATCATTGGCAACGTCAGCATGGAATCGAACTAGGCATCGGGTATCGATACTTGCTCATTGTTTTCAATAAATTTTTATTTTTAAAGTTTTAAAGTAAACTACAACAACATCAACATCGAGTCTTTTGTGCGACTTCACGGCGCCGAATAGGCAGAAAAATAGTTTGAGAGCAGTCGGTGCTCCCGAAGCCACTGCGTGCCCCCCCACTGGTTTAAAGCCAAAGGGACGATGGCATTTTAAAGTAGTTACCAGAAATGATATATTAGTTTGAGGTAGTTTAAAAACCGCAGAGATTTTAGACTGTATCGTTCTCAGATGACATGTTTACTCTGTGAAAATTTTGAACAAATGATGTTCGCAAGCAATGTTTGAAATAGTTAGTGGGCAAATGTAATTCTTGTTCGACGAACAGTTCGTCCAACAAATTCGACTGTGGATGGCCTGCTTTATCTTTGATGTGTGATTCCTTGTTTTTGTTTTTTCCCTAATCAATTTACCTCAGCATGTCTCTTTACAAAATTTTTGACTAGCCTAGTTCACCCTGATTTTTCTGTCACCTTTTCATTACTTTAGCAATATTTTCATTGAAATAGCTCACTTCAAATCAGAAGCCCAGAGGTGAAACAACTTTATTTTTGTGTTTTTTTTGCTTATTTTGTTAAAAAGTGAAGCCTATAATTATATATTTTGTTGAATAGCAATATGGTAATTGTTTACAATGCTATATTGTTGTTCGCAGATTTCGGGTTTTTTAAAAATCGTTTCTATTTTTTCTTTTTCGGTAAGTGAACTTCTAAATTTAAATATTCTGTTGATATCAATTCTGTATTTGTTGTTTTTTGTGTCTATTCGGAACTACAAGCATTCATTGGTGAGCTAATTTATTAATTTGTGCGTCCGACTTTTCTGGTTGCCCCCTTTGCCGTCCCTTTATCTCATTAATTAAAATCTCCAAATCTTTAGCTAGCACGGACGTCTTTAGTATCTCCATTACTTTGTGCATTTTGGAAGATGGACGCTTTAGACTAAACACTGGATTGCAGCGCTTCAATACATTCTGCGATGCCTTGGCCAGACTTATTTTTGAAAACTAAATTTTTATCTTTAAATTGTTTTCTTTTCGGTTAATAGTGTACTTAATTCCTAATTGTGCCGTTGTTTTTTGTGTCTATTCGGAACTACAAGCATTCATTGGTGAGCTAATTTATTAATTAGTGCGTCCGACTTTTCTGGTTGCCCCCTTTGCCGTCCCTTTATCTCATTAATTAAAATCTCCAAATCTTTAGCTAGCACGGACGTCTTTAGTATCTCCATTACTTTGTGCATTTTGGACGATGGACGCTTTAGACTAAAGACTGGATTGCTGCGCTTCAATACATTCTGCGATGCCTTGGCCAGACGCGCCTCAGCGGCGCCAGAGGACGACCGACTAGAGGATCCGCCGCTGTTGCTGTTGATGTCCATCTTCTTAAGCTGCGCCAACAGATCAATTTCATGTTCTCGTTTATACCAAATCTGTGTTGGTTATGTTGCTAATTTGTATGTATGGATTCCACACTTACCAAATAAATGAAATTTCGTTATTGTTAAGAGATTTTAGAGTATCAGTACTATCGATATTTATCAAAATAAAATAATGTACAAATCGATTAAGTAGTTTTATAAAAATTTTGGTTTTTTGATTTTGTTCAAGTTTAATGTTGGATAAATGAGTGTAAAGTGGAAATCGATATAAATATCGATACCGATAACAATTCTTTACCCAAACTGGGCACCCGGCACTCGAAACTCGGACTTGTGCGCGTGGCACAGCTGCTGGGTTAAATTGTCATGTGTTTTCTTATGTATTTTTTGTTGACTTTTTGGTTTTTGCCCAAAACAAAATGAAAGCAAATGCTGCAGATATTCTTGTGTATTTGGCCATAAGGTTATGGCCATTTGGCAACGGGGCTAAATGTGTCCGGAAACGGATGCCAGTGTTAGCATAGGGGATCTAATAAAATTGTGTCCACACACAAGATTAAATAAAAAAATCATTGGGTTTTTATTAAAATAAAATTAGTCAAAAAATCATCGATTTTATAATTTTTTTCCTCACTTAAGTATTTACCGCTTAAAATATTTTTGCGCAACTAATGTATATGAAATAAAAAAATATATAATTTAAAAAAAAATTATGATAAATAAAAAACTAACAGCATAATATTGTATTTAATATTTTTTAGTGCATTTTGCATTCCTCTTCCGCATTCATCTACAATTTGGGTATTGCAATCTGTGTGTGTGTGTTTGTAGTTTAGATACCCTGTAAATGCAGGAATGGGCAGAGCTTCTAGTCCTTCATCTGACAATTTTTCATATTTATATTTTCTAAACCGTTTAAAGTTGAATTTTGGGCATTAGTTACAATTTGCTCATTTAAATTTCAAAATGTACTTTTTTCAAGAAGAGTTTAAAAAAAAGCACCCTGTAAATTTGCGAGTTATGTGCCAATTCAATGAATTCAACTTAATATACTGCATCAATTTTAAATATTTTTGTTTTGTTTTACAGGGTATCTATCGCGTTGCTTAACTTAATTTCATTTGTTTTTTATAGTCTACTTTTTGGCATGCACAAAATTTTTTTATGTTTTTTGTTTTTCGTTTTTTGTTTTGTTTAGTTTTGCGCGCTGCGTTCGCATTTTCTCAGCACTTTGGACATTTTTTATAGCCCTTTGCCCCCTTTGCCCCCTTGCCCCTTTGCCCCCTTGCCGCCCCCAGTGAGCAATCCTTCCACTCACTTAGTTTCATTTGGGCACAAAAACAACAACAAACAAACAACTGATAAAAAGAAAAATACCAACAAGTAAAACAAAACCCCAAAAAAAAAAATTATAAAAAAAAATTGAGAGCAAAGCGCAAAAAGCGTCCGCAAATGATGCAAAGCAAGCAAGAGAGGCATTAGTCGAGTTTCCGACTATAGCATACCCCTTACTTATTTAAATGTAAAAAAAAATAAATAATTTTTCTAAAACTTGTTTAAGTATAAAAAATGTTTTATGAAAAGAAACGGTTGCATACTTTTAGGCAGTTGCATTGCTCTAAACTTAAAACAGCCATTACAACCGTTCTATTTGACCGATCTTGTTGCGATTTGTTGGGTTGAGAGCTGATAACACATTGCAACAAATACAATATGCCCTTTTACTTATTTTTTAGGTAACGTGCATAAAAAACTACAAAAACTTAGAGTTCTGCAATGCAAACCTCCTTCCCTTCTTTCTATAGAGCATCCCTTGATTCCAGATAACAAATACCCGACCCCTTAGTTTACTTGCACTTTGCAACTACTTTTTTTTTTATTTTTTTTACAAATTTCTTTAGTTTTCACAGAGGGTATCTTCATTTTACCAAGTAGAATGCAACACAGAAGAAGAAATTAATTTGCTTACAAACAACATTTAAGCCTGTTTTTTCAATGTCTATTAAGATGCCTTTTTAAATTTCACATATATTTAATTTTGTCTTTTGACAAAATTGATAAAAAAAAAATACAAACAAAATATCAAATTGCGAATTGAAATTGCAATTAAAAATTAAATTAAATTTGATATTGCTTCAATTTCCACTCAAGGGTATCAAGTGTTTCATTCTCCGCTTTGTTCATGTCTCTCATATTGTACCTGTACTTAAAAAATAGGTAAAAGAGCATGTTGTATACGTTGAAATGTATTATATTATACGTTAAGTGATTATCCAACTAAATCTTTAAAAGATTGGATGAACGGAACCGTAGTAATGCCTGTTTAAAGTTTTCAAAAAATACAAGTGCCTTAAAGTAGGCAATGAAAAGTATTTTATATTTATTTACACAAGTAACGGGTATTCTGCAGTCGGGCACGCGACTATTGCCATTCTGTGTGTCGTTTGGTGTCTTTTATATCAATTTTAAGTACTTTTATTTTTATTTTGTTCGTCTTTTTCTTTTTCTTTCGCTTGTGCTCTCGAGTTGTCGTCTAACTTATGCCATCTCATTTATCTTCGTAACTTCGCTTGCCATTTTTTGTTGCCATTCCTTTACGGCAAAATGTTGGAAATGAGCATGCAGATACTTTTTTGAGGCAGTTATTGCATTTTTTGTCGCTAGTTTTAAACGTCGCATCTCTATTCAAATGCATCACTGAACAGGAAGTTTGATTTCTACTTCGTTGTTTTTCAGTTGTCATTTATTGGAATTTTCTTATAACGTTGCTTGATTCTTTGAAAAACGAGCGGCATCTTCAATTTATGGAGAAAGAAGTAATAAATTTATTGTTGAGTCAAGTCGATAATATATATATTATATATAATATTATATTATAATATTATATATTCATCATTTTGGAATACACATGTTCTAATTACCCAAAGTAATGAGAATTTGTCATTGCGTAATGTGTAAACTTATCATTGCTAAATATGTTTGATTTTCTTTGCCATATAACTATCGACATTCATAGTTATCGATCAAATCTGTTGAAAATCTAAATATCGTTGAGAATGGTTTTTTAGCTAAGTAATTTTTTAGTTTGTCTTATAAATTGAAATTTTTGATGCAATTGTCTTTTTTATCAATATATAAACTTAAATAACAATCGATAAATTCCAATTCGATTAAACTTCGATAAATCCACATTCGATAATTATAGTTTAAACATCAAAATGTTATTTTCTTAATAATATTTTATGAGTATGCCTTTATAAGCGATACACATAACTAGCTATCGATATATAGTATCGACATACATGTGTCGATAAATCCGCATTGGATAGTTATAGTTTTAACAACAAAATGTTGTTTTCGATACACATAACTAGCTATCGATACACAATATCGATACACAATATCGATGCACACGATATCGATAAGTCAAAAAATCGCTCAATAGTCTAAGTTTTAGATAAGTTTTCGATACGTTCGATTGAAATATTTAATTTATATAAGATCAATGCAAAAACTCTGGCATATCAAAGATTGTTATCGACAATAATCGATTTGAATAAATTACACAATCGGCATTTTCGAATACTTCAATTTGATTTCGTTTGCTTTTTGGCTCAACATTGGAATTTGGCCTTAATTACAGAGATGTGTTGGGTTCTATATTTATTAGTTTTCATTTCACTTTCAGTTTTTATGATCCGAATGATGTCGCAAACTATTTACCGATGGCGGCATCGATGACGGCAGCTCGTCCTCCGAGTCGGCGTTGGCCTTGAGCAGCTCATTCACCCGCGCACACAGATCGTCATCCAAATCGAATCTGGGATCCTGCATCCAGAAAAACATTCGATTCGACGACCTCCGAAATTTGAGGACATAAATGCGACCCGTTTTACAGGATTCGACGCGACGGAACTCCAGAGTGCCCGGCGGGGCAACCACATCCAGTTCCAGCTTGTTCGCCTTGCGATCCTTCCAGCAAAAGTGCAAAACATCCTCGCGATCCCGATACAGATAGAGGAGACCCTTGCGCTCATCGGGCTCGACCATTTTGGCGCCGTGATTTTGAATCATGCGGCCGGCCTTGAACTCAACCAGATGCTTCTGGCTCTTCACATTGTTCAGCAGCAATGACATACTATATATATGCCATATGCCATATATATATGAGTGTTTATTTAACTTGTGCAATTTGGCTTTGATTTGATAACGAAAATTGTTGTAGGATTTCTCCGATTTTCGATTTCAGTTTTGAGTTGTGTCAGAGTTTAAAAGGCACACTGATCAAAAAAAGGATCTAAAATCCAGATTTCGGACTCGGAACTAAGAACATTGGTCTAAAAAATGCGTCGAGATCATGAAAATCTTGAAGTAAGAAAACACATCTTGATTCTAGGAACATTTCAATTAGGACCAAGCTCGTATTTTAAAGATCATAAACTATTATATTTCTTCTTCTTCTTCTTATTTATAGATCAAACAGTTTTTAATACTGAAGACAAAAAATCTCAAACAAAGATTTAGTTTTTTTAAATTTTAAGAAGAATGAAGTAATTTTGTTAAGTTAGTTAACTTGTCGCCAGAACCAGTTGTGAATTCTAAGTCTCAGAAAGTGACAAAACTTTAAGATTTTTGCTCTTATTTTAGGAGAAAAAGATCTAAGATCTTAGATTTTTTTTTTAATTGATCTTAAAATGCGTTTATTTTAAGAAAAAAATATTTAAGATGAATGTTCTTGATTTTAGAAATTGGCTTTTTTTTTCAGTGCACATGCTTTGATTTTGATTACACAGCTACTGAGAAGCAGTTCAAATATCAATTAGAAACACTTACGTATGTGTGTGTGTATGGTGTGAGTGTGTGTGTGTATGTGTGTGTATTTTCAGAGTTTATAGCTGAATACTTTTGCTTCTGAGCCACCTTCGACTGCAATTGACCTTTAATTGCGCACTTAAAAGCACATAAAAACGTGGCCAGCACATGGACATGGTCAATATATGTATTTTTGTGTCCGTGTGTGTGTGTGTGTGGGTGTGGGAGTGGGCGTTGTTAGGGGTGGGCGTGTCTCTTAGCTTTTAAGTGCCTCGGCCAAGCTTAGTCCGTGCACAATTAAATTAAAGTGATGACTTATGTATAGTTAAAAGACGAAGAAGCACAGAGGGAGACAGAGAGAAAGTGGGAGAGAGAGAGGGAGAGGGAGAGGTGGACAACAAGCAAACAAGACATGAAACACAAGAGATACAGAGACTCAAGCGCGAAACAAACAACAAACAAGTTGCACAGAAGTCAACCGACAACTGACTATCGTAATGTTATCGAACTATCGATAGTTTTGCGTACCAGGTAACTATAACTTTTTTTAAATTATTTATTTATCTATTTATTTATCCATTTATCCATATATTTAAAACACTTTTTTAAGAATCTATTAATTTATGTATTTATTTATTAATTTATTTATCCATTTATCTATTTATTTTATTTATTTAAATTACTTATTGATTTATCTATTTATTTATTATTTGTGCTTTTTCATTTATCTATTTATTTAATTATCCATTAATTTATATATTTCTCTATTTGTTTATTTATTTATCTATACATTTATTCATTTATCTTTCTAATTATTTATCTATTTTTATTTATTTATTTATCTATTTGCTCACTTTTTTATCTAGCAATCTATCTGAAATATTTTCTTATAAATGAAACACACTTAAAAAATCAATTTATTTCAAATTTGAAGCGCTTGAGGTGTGTGTGGAAGTAGTAGTAAATAGCTGGAAGCCACTGTACCCCATCTCTGTGTGTGTGTTTGTGTGTGTGTGTATGCTGCCTTCATTAAGATGTAGGTATTATTTTACCTTGTGTACAGCAAGTCATATACCATATGTCTCTGTCTTTGTCTCAGTGTCTGTCTCTGCTCTGTCTCTTTCGCTCACTCTATCTCCCTCTCTCTCTCTCTCTCTCTGTTACCTGTGCGCGTTTTAATGATGCCAAGGCAACTGACTCGACTCCTGGAATCATTGAGCCAGAGCCCAGCCCACATAACGGCAGCTGTTTGCTGTTAGCCTGGCCCAAACTGTCCTGCAGCTGGTTTTGGTCCTGGCATTGGTTCTGGTTCTGGTTTTGGTTTTGGTCCTGGGGCCACGTGTCATCAAACGTTCGAAAGCAATTACAATTTAAGTATTTAATTAGGGAATTACGTGAGCAACGGCACACGCCCCAAACGAGACAGAGACGGCGAGAGTGGGAGTGAAAGAGTGAGAGAGAGAGAGAGACAGAGAGATAAGGAAAAACAAGTAAGAAGAGTGAAAGAAGAAAGGAAGACAATTTCTATCCTTCTTTCTTTTCTTTGTTTTTTTGTTTTTAAGGGCGACAAAATAAAATAGCGTTCGACACACGACACGAACTGACGGGGGTGACTCACCTGCTCCTCCCCCCACCACCCCCTCCTCCGATCCCCTTCGAATGCCAATAAAAATGTAGCCAATTTCTGTTGTTGCAACACAATTTACAGTTTACGCTTTACGCGCTCTCTCTATTCTCCATTCTCAATACGAAGACACAACACAACATTGGCTTTTTTCGATTGATTCTATTTTTTATACCCATTACTTGAAAAATAAGTAAAAGGGTATATTGCATTCTTTGCAATTCGTTACAACAGCAACATCAACAACCACAACCCTATTAGAGTCTACCTAAGTTGGAAGCTGCCGCTGCTCCTGGAGCCACTGCGTGCCCACCGCTGCTATAAAGTATATGCAGTCGAACTTCCCTTACTCGAATCACCAATATCCAAAGAAAAAGTTCGATTTAGGCAATTACTTTTTTTTAAAAGTCTTTAAACAGAAACTACAATATCATTTATTCATGAATACATTTCAAATTGTAAACTTTTCTTGTTATTTTCAACAAAGCAGATTCCAGTTTGTTCAAGACCTGTCAATATTCTCACAAATTAGTTTCTTCGTTCTTTTCCTGTATCTAGAAGATGTTGCCGATTCAACTGACATCATAATTAATTTTAGACTTTTTAAAATAATGAAAACTGTTTTCGCTGAACTTTCGAATTTCTGAACTAATAAGTTTAAATATTTAAAAATGTAATTTAATAATTTAAATAATCTTTTTATGGAAGTTCGACTGTATATTTTTGATCAGCATCAACAGCCGAGTCGATATAGCCATGTCCGTCCCTCCGCACACGCACAGTTTTTAAAGTATTGGTATTTTGTTATAACTTAACATTAGCTGCTATTTTAAGCTATCATCCTACTAACTAAATCTAAGCAAGATCGGTCAAATAGAAAGTGGGTAATGGCTGTTTTAAGCTTTTAAGCAATGCAAGTGCCTAAAAGTATGCAATGAAAAATATTTGTTGTATATTTAAATAAGTAACGGGTATCCTATAGTCGGTAGCTCGACCATTGCCTTTCCCACTTGTTTATTTTCTCCACCCTCCTTCTCCCTGCCTACCTCCTTTGATTACACCCTCGTGTTACCCTCTAAAAATAACTCGTCGTCATTTTCTAAGCACACAAAACACTGAACAAAGTGCAAATAGAAATCAACAACTATAAAAAGTCAACGTCGCTCCCTGAAAATTGTTAAATTGCCAGCGTTATGTTGACAAATGCTTCAAACGACCCTCGCCCACCCACAACACCCAACGATTTTCATTTGGACTTCACTGCGACATTGACTTCAACAGTTTTCCTTGAAAATTCCTTTATTTTATACTCGCATTTTTGTCATTTCCATTTTTATGCTTTTTATTCACGTTGAGTATCGATAAATTTCCCATTGGCCAAAAGCAAACAGTAAAACAGAGGGAATCAGGTAAAAATACACACACACACACACACACACAGCTGGTATATCAAATATCTACACACATACACACACAAATATTAATAAGTGCATTTGAGCTTCATCACAACATCATCTGAACTGAACTGAACTGTTGCCATCACTGTTCATCTTTATACACTCAGCGAATTTCACTGACACACACTTTATTTCAATATCAATATCATTACAAAAAATCAGAAATAAATAGAACAAAATAAAAATAATCTTTTTGAGATTATTTTAGAATTTTTTTTCTGATTATTTCTGATTATTTTGGCTACCTTGATTGTGAAAAAAAAAATAATTTGATTTTTACTAAATAGTTTAAAATAAACGGAAATAATCAAAAATAATCGGAAATATTCAGAAAAAATCAAAAATAATCGATTTTTTTTGGATTTTTTTCTGATTTTTTTTAAATAATTGTAATAATTTTAGATTATTTTTGATTTTTTGTAATCCTTATCATTAAATAAGTGGGCAAATCTAAAAACAATCGTAATTTAAGCATTAGTTCGACTTTTAAACAAAAATAATCTAACTACTAATGATTATGATTACTAATCATTATTTAACAGACATGATATTGGGTTTGTTTTTTATGTAATTAACAAAATCGTTCAAAATTTATTTACTTTTTTTTTGCATTTTTATTTAATTAAAGAATTGATTGAATTTCATTGAGTATGTTTTACTTTTGCTTTGGTCAGTTTTGAGATTTTTAGAACACGTCTTCAATTGCACATTCTACACAAAATGTGTTGCATAGTTAGTTGCGCTAGACTTTTATCATGCACTGCAACTGATGCTTTGCTCTCTTTACGTCGCCAACTTCAACGATGCGACAGTTCGAACCTGCATTCATTTCATTCTTTCAGTGTAAAGCCGTAAAACGTTTTGTTAACTTCGTATTGCACTGCTGTGTGAGCTTGGACACTTTTGCATTAAAGTCAATATCTGCGTGAGTGTGTGTGTGTGTGTTTATGTTTGCATTGCACGCCAATTGGCCATCAAGTTGCATAAATGAAAATTCGTAGGCTTAAAATCTCGTTTTGTTATTGCCTTTTTATATATATTGGTCTCTCATTTTATTATACTCGGATAATGCCGTCTTAAATGCGTATCTGCGTGCTGTTTATGTGTGTGTGTGTGTGTGTGTGTGTGTGTGTGTGTGTGTATGACAGGCATTAATAAAATGTTCGTGGTATGTTTGTCATGTTTGTATATATGTATTTACTTGTTACTTGTACTGAACTGAGCCGGCAAAAGTGGATTATAAATTCACGAAATTCACGAAATGCTTCAAAATTCAACTTAATACCTTAAACAGCTAAACAGCTTTGAATACAGAATACAGAAGCTTTGAATGCTGCCATGAATATCAAGCTATGAATACAGATGAGAATACGAAGCTATGAATACATTACACAGATTATTCTTTAAGTTTAAGCCCAAATTCAAATTAATTGATTTAAACAACTTAAACCAAATTTTAGCATAGCAAAAATTGGCAAGTATGCAACATGTATTTTGCAAAAGTCAATATTATTTATTAACACCTTTTTTATAATATTTTTTTTTGTAATTTTTGCGCTGTGAAGTACTCGTTGAGAATGCTTGAATGCACTCATTAGCCAATTGGAAATTCGAAAGGCAACAGTCGTAAGGATTTTCAATGCAATCATAATACAATCTTGCACACTATGCAATCAATTTGTTTGCTCTGTTCAATTAAGCTCCATATCGAAATCGAAATCAAGGTAAAGTAACGAAATAAGAGAATGAATCGAATCGAATTAAAATCATGATTCAATTTAACTTCTTAACACAACATTTTGTAGAGCAATTCAATTTGTCAGCAGACATCTTAAAAATACATGCTTATCGGAGGTGCCACTAAAAATGTGCTTTCGCTTGAATTTCACTTAATTTTCATACAAATTTAAGTGAAATTCAAGCGAAAGCGATTTTTGTGGCACCTCCGTATAATCCTTGAACCGATTATTTATACCAGCGGTGTGCACGCAGTGGCTCCGGGAGCAGCAGCAGCTCCCAACTTAGGTAGACTCTAATAGGGTTGTTGTTGTTGTTGTAGTGCTCCCGAATTCAGATTTCGTGCCCACCGCTGATTTATACAGTTCTGATGACAGGAGTTCTGTTTATTATCATTTACTCATAATCACTTATATAAATACCGACTGACTTATCTAAGTGTAGCCCAAACGGTTAGAACCGGAAGGCTAATATGTTTAAACAATATTACTAAAATATTCTGAGCCAAAATTTGTCAAATTCGGACTACAATATCATATATATAGCTGAAATTTAGATATCCTCAACCTCCTAAATTGTTTTTTTAAGATTTTTTTTTAAACGTTTTTTTAACATTTTTTTTTAAATTTTTTTTAAACAGTTTTTTTTTTAATTTTTTTTTAAAATTGTTAAATTATTTTTTTTTAATTTCTTTTCTTTTTTTTATTAATTGACGGCGGGAATCGAACCCAGATTTTTGTTCAAACTGGAGTCGGCGACTCTAACCATTGAGCCACCGGACCGGTTGGAATGAGAGAGGCCGAGAGAGAATTTTTCTCTCGCGCTCAGCAAATGTGTATTTTACCATTTTAATCCCGATACAGGCTTGATTATTCAGCTTAATCCTGCGAGCTTAAACTAAGTAATTTATACTTGATTTTAGAACGGCATTTTTTTTTTTTTGTGTAATAAATTTAATTACTGAGCAACTTCTTATAGCAATTGTAAGGCAATAAAATAGCCTTTAGATAGTTTATTTTATTGTCATCCCGTAGATTTCTAACAAACTCGTATGTCTAAATATTTAAGACCCTTAAAAGTATTAGGAAAGCAATATCAATAAGCTAATCAATTTTCTTTTGAGCCTTGCACTAATATGGGTAAATAATGGCAAGAAAAAGATGAAGAAAAGGTAGAACAAATAGAGTTGGCTATGCCACATTTGATTCAGTCTCTGTCTCTGTCTGTTCTCTCATTGTTGTTGTTCGCTGCCTGTAGTAAATCAAGTTAACAAGTGATGTAGCCATCAGGTAAAGGCACTTTCTCGTTTAAGTATTGTTCGCGGTAGTGCAAGAAGCTGTGAAGTGAAGAAGCTACACAACAACTTCTTTTTATTCTTTTCTACTCTGACATTTAACATCAACTTTTACTCAACTTTAACCACATTACGTTACGTTGACTTGAATTGAGTTGAGTTGAGTTGAGTTGCGCTGAGTTGAGTTGAACTGTGTGCGAGTCATTAATTCATGGGCATGAAGTTGATTGCGTTTTGTTTGCTTTGCTTGCTTTGCTTTGGGTTTCATTTCATTTTAGTTGGTTGTTTGGGCGTTAAGTTGTGTGCACAGTCAGACAGGCCAATTAAATAGGCGCAAGGAGTCAACTTCATATTAACACATGCTTAGTGTGTCCGTGTGTGTGTGTGTGTGTTTTCAGCCACACAAAGCATTGTTATAACCCACGTAACGACGGCAAGTTTATGAATTTTAAAAATGCGCCCCATTGCCCCAACCAGTGCTGTCGACGCTCGCAATTCTACCGGCGCGCCGCGGCGTCGCAGCCGACACACACGCACAGAGAGAGAGAGAGAGAGACGCTGGTATTCTATAAAAAGCACACACTGCGGCTTGTGCTCTCACGAATCGGCTCTCAATGATCGGCTGATGCTCTCTGCTGTCAGTCGCTGAGCTGCGTTCAGTGAGAGAGAGAGAGCGCTGGACTTTTATCATGCACTGCAACTGATGCTTCGCTCTCTTTGCGTCGCCAACTGCAACGAAGCGACAGTTCGAATATGCATTCATTTCATTTTTGCAGAGTAAAGCAGTAAAACGTTTCGTTCACTTCGTTTGATAGTTTGATTGTGTTAGTTTGAACAGCACTGTTAGTTTGAACAGCACTGGCCTAAACGGTTTGACATCTAATTGGGCACGCGATTTATTGATTTATTTTCAGTTTCAGTCGCTTCTCCCCGTGTCACCTTCTGTTTGTTTGAGTAATTGTTTAAATTGGATAAACGGAGTCAAGGCTGTGAAATTGTTCCACACCAAGTCTTATTACAAATTGAAGACTTGAATTTGTCGATAGTTCAAATGACCAAATGACTTTAAAATTTAATATACTGTTAATTCTGATTTTTATTAAAGTACTTTACTCAGAAAATCATATTTATTTATATTTTCGACACTTACTTCTGGCCTCGGTTTTGTATCATTTTCATATTTTTTGTTGTGCTGTGCGGTTCTTAAAGAGATGAAGAACTTACCTAAAATGAGAATAAATAAAAAATGAAATTAGTACTTTATTTTTGGAGCATATTAATATAATAATATATGGGCATTTGCATTGTACGTCTTTAAATGAAAAAAAAAATGGCAAAAGTTGATATTTTCTCAAATAGTTTTTTTTATTATAAAAGACAAGCTTTGAAGTCTTGCGGTTTTCGAATTATTTATAGAAAACAATGCATCGCGAACGCGACGAAAAATGGAAGTCGTGTTTGAGTTCATCTTGACAAATGCGAAAGTCAGAGAAATGTGACGAGTAATTTGGAAGAAAATACTTTTAAAACGTAATAAAATAATGTAGTTTTCCATTTTACAAATAATTTGGATATGTGACTATCATTTTATTTATTTTACAAGTTTCCACCTAGTTTGTGCCAAGAATTTGCTATTCAAATTTTATTCGATATATCGAAACCATCTTGTAAAAATTGTTTTGAATTAAACATTCAATATATTTCGATGTGCTTAAATGATTCATGTTACAATTTTACTAAAAGTGCTTTCAGACGAGCGTGATCTCACCGACACTTTTTCACCGTCGGTCAATTTTGCCATTCACATAATTCGCATCGGTTGTCATACAAAAATACCATCGGTTTTTTTCTCACAGAACCTGGTCACACTCTGAAAAGTTTCATACAAAAGTTCCTCAATCTAGTAGGCATTTGACCGACACAAAAAACCGATGGAATTAGGACGTGTTCTATTTCCATCGGTGAACACCGGTGAAAAGCCGGCACTTTTTAAATTTTGATGTTTTTGACAAAAAGTGTCGGTGAAAAAATCCTCGTCTGAAATCACTTTTAGTGTATTCGATAAAATACAAACTGTCCATTTTGGAAGTCAACTTTCAAGAAAATGGCCAAAAATATGTGAGTTTTTGATCAATTTTACGACTTTGGGCAAGGTGGACCTTTTGCTGGAAATGCCCATATGCGCTCAGTTCATTTTCTCAGTGTACAGCAGTAGCACGATTCGTTAATTTCGCTGTTATCCACACAAGCGCAATGTTTGATTGTGTGAGTTTGGACACCACTGGCCTAAACTAATTTTAGTGCACACGCAATCGCCCGCCCACACACACACACACACACGCCCACAGTCTGCTTTTCAATTTCCATCACACACACACACGCACATAGAAAAAGCCGTCCCTTTTTTTCTCCACTTGCTTTGTGTGTATTCGCTGCGGTTGTTTAGAGAGGCGTCTGTCAAAGCAAAGTGCACAAAGCAAAAAAAAAAAGAAGGCACCATGAAAAAGGGCAAAAGACGAAAAATAGAGAAATGTGAAACAACAAAGACCACGTAAAAACATGAGAAGCTGCAAGCAAAGACTCGACTATATGCATACTCTGTAATGCAAATGAAAAAATTAAAAAAGCGATAGTACCAAAACATTTGTTGAAATACTTATCGATTATTTATTTATTCCATCTTTAAAAAAAACCACTCAAAACTTGTAGCATGAGAAAAAAAAGTTTATGAATACGATATTTAACAGACTGTAACTTGAAACCTATATGTATATATCCCATAATTATACAGTATTTTACGTAAATATCGATAACACACCGATTTTTAATTTTTTATGGACAATTTTTCACAAGTAAATGATTTTTTGTCGACAAACAAAAAAATATTCAAAATTTCCATAGGTATCTATAACCATAGATTTTTGACATAAAAAAGAAAAAAAAAAATATTTGTGATATAGTATCTGTTGCCGCAAAAAGTGTAAGCGCGTTTGTTGCAACAGTTTGTTGCAAGACCGACCCCCTCCCCATCCCCCTTTCCATTTCCCTGCCCACTTCCCTCACACTTGCACAGGGTTACCACCCTTTGTTGCGACTTTCAGTGAGCTCGTTAAAAGTGATTTCTTTCTTTTTTTTGTTGCACTTGAAAATTGAAAAACGATGCATCAATGTGTTGAACAATTTGTTTCGGTAAAAACTTAATGAAACATGACGAGAGGGAATTTTGAAAAATGCCAAGTAAAGATTAAGAAGAGAATTGAACAGCAGCAAACCTCCAATATTGGAATGTACAGAAATGATTTCAGCCCAAAAACGTATTTAAAAATTTTGTTAAATTGTTATATTCTTTTAATTCTTTTATTTATTTATTTATATTATTTATTTACTTATTTAACAGCATTCCTAACGCTATAAGTTTAATTGAAACATTGTTTTTATAGCGATTTACAATTAATATTTTAACAATAATCATTTTAGAACTTATCATTTAAATTATAATTATAATTAATCTATTATTTAATTTTATGTAGTTTAAAAATTTTAATTTGATTTATATATTTACTTAAAATGTTTATAAAAATTATTACTATTATTTATTTTTTCATAATTATTATTTTCTTTAAATATTTGAAGAGCTCAGAAAATGATTTAATTATAGATTTTTAATATTTTCAAAGTCAAGTTTAAATAAAATGACTACAGATTTTCATTTATGTAATTAAACTAATGTTTTTTTTTTTTGTTCACATCTTTTATAATACTGAACTCGAAAATTTAAGAGTCTTCCCCGTCTCTAATCAAGCCAATTCTATCGTATCCTTAACAATATTTAAAAAAAGAAACATTTTTTTTAGACTATTGATAAAGCTGAACATCCTATTGTAGATTGAATGTTAACATTCCTGTTAACATTCCTGTTAACATTCCTGTTAACATTCCCGTTAACATTCCTGCTAACATTCCTGTTAACATTCCTGTTAACATTCCTGTTAACATTCCTGTTAACATTCCTGTTAACATTCCTGTTAACATTCCCGTTAACATTCCTGTTAACATTCCTGCTAACATTCCTGCTAACATTCCTGCTAACATTCCTGCTAAAATTTCCGTTAAGCATGTTTTGTTAATTTACGTATTTTGGGGTAACCTTTTTTTTCTATTTCCAATACCCTGCGCCTAAAAAAGGGTATAACTGTTTTGTGAAATGTATATAACGGACAGAGGGAAGCACCTCCGTCCCCATAAAGTGTATATATTCTTGATCAGCATCAACAGCCGAGTCGTTATAGCTATGTCTGTCTGTCTGTCCGTCCGTGTGCTTGAAAGCAAGGATCTCAGCCATAGGAACGATCAGTCGAAAATCAAGAGGGTTAATATTTTTTGAGATGTCTCAACCAAACTGATAGAATGTGCATTAGGGCTGGTTTCATATACATATGTTACATTCTGACCTAAGTTTAGTCTAAATCGAACCACTTAATCACATCACTTTATTACTTTATCACTTAATCTTAGGACAAATTAGTCGAAAATATTGTAGGGAACTTATCCATGTTTGTGTATGTGTGTGTGGCTGAGAACTGGGTATTCTACAGTCGAGTGTACTCTGTCCTCTTGTTTTAATTTTTATTATTATTTTTTTTTTTTTTTGGCATTTACATCCCACAATCTACACGACAACCCTGTCCATCTTTTGTCAGCCGTTTTTCGCATTGTTTCGCGTTGTTTTGGCTCACACACACACACACGCACCACACACACACACACACATACATAGCGAGTGACTGTTACTCCATATTAGAGACGCAGTCGGGCCAAGTGCGTGTTAGATAAACTGACGAGGCTTTGTCTGGGTTGTTGCGTGCTTTTTTTCCAGAGAGAGACAGATAGAGACAGGGAGAGAGAGAGAAAGAGAGGGGGAGTAAGGTGTGTGCCAACGGAAGGCAGAAAGGAAGCGAGAGCAAGAAGCGCCCCCCAAGGGCAAGCGGATGTCGGATGTGTTGCCAGTGTTGCCCTCTTTTAGGCAATGTACCCCCCACCCGAAAAAAATTCAACTGCAACCCTCTTAAAATTTCAACTGAAAGTCAAACTTTCGCACTATGGGGTATTTTACCGAAAACGTGTCATTTATTTATAGCTCGTAAACTAAGCAAGATATTTTGCTGCGGCTTTTTTTTGTAGTGTTATACAAACTCTTAAATTTCTTAGAGTATACACTGATAAAAAAAAGTCAATAAAAGCAGTTAATAAAAGCACGCGGTCATCGGTTGAAACAGCTGACTTTAACAGCCTGTATCTTAACATTCGACTGTTATGTTAACATTTTTAACTTTTTAAAAATTAATAAATGGCACTTTTTCGGTAAAAATACCCCATAGTACTTTGTCTGCACCGTTAAGTGCCCCACCCCCCTTCCCCCTCTTTGGTTGTTGTTATTGTCATTTTTGGGCAAGCCTTTGACAGCAACAACAACAACATTAACAGGCCAAATTCATTGGCGGCATTTTTGTGGTTTTCTCTCTATGTGTTGCGGGTGTGTGTGTGTGTGTGTGTGTGTGTTTGTCTTTTTGGCGCTTTGATTTCATGTCCTTTTGCTTCTCTTCTGCTTTTTAGCGTTTATTTTTTCGGGTTTTTTCCGCCATTAACCAACACTGTTAAAGTGTGTGCGTCAGCAAATCTCAAAAAAAAAAAAACAGAAACATTCAATGCTGGAGTCGACAAGTTTTTGTGCAACATCCACAGTTGCGTTGTACACTTAACGATCTATCGATAATTTAATGCGATAACAAATGTTTATCGCACAACGCAGCGTGTACTTGATATATGTGCAATTTCAGCAAAAAGAGCTAACAAAAAATGTTTAAATTTGACTTATTACAAATGTACACAGAAAAAAAAATGCATTTCTAAAATCAAGTATAAAATACTTAATTTAAGCTCGCATTTTTTAAGTATGTATTCAGGATTAAGCTGTATAATCAAGCCTGTATCGGGATGAAAATGGTAAAATACACATTTGCTGAGCGCGAGAGGAAAATTCTCTCTCGACCTCTCTCATTTCAACCGGTCCGGTGGCTCAATGGTTAGAGTCGCCGATTCTAGTTTGAAAAAAATCTGGGTTCGATTCCCCCCGTCAATTAAAAAAAAAAAGTTAAAAATAAAAAAAATTAAAAGAAAAAAATTTTTAAAAAAAATATCTATTAAAATAAAAATTTCTGTGTATAGAGAATAATCCGAAATTGTGATTTGGTTATATACATATGTATGTATATATGTGAGCTATCGATAACTCAATGCAGAGAATAATTAAAAATCATTTTATAAATTTAAAAAAGAAAGCCCTTGATTAAAGATTGATTTAAGATAACTGTGAACGAGACTTTTAATGATCTTGAAATACAGTCGAACTTCCCTAACTCGAACTTCCCTAACTCGAAGTCTCTCTAACTCGAACAAAGTCGAGTGGCAATACTAGGCAAATTTCATACAATTCTACTTCTCTAACTCGAAGTCTCCCTAATTCGAACTTTTTTCGTGGATAATGGTGATTCGAGTTAGGGAAGTTCGACTGTAGTTACAGGGTATCTTTGAGCTACTAGCTAGACATATGTATATCGGTAACGTATATGGAAAATTCTTGAGTTATCTTAGCAAGTAGTGAAAATTCATAAATAAATGTGAATAAATTTCAGAAATATGAAAAGAGTTTGACAACAAATTAACATGTCTAACTCGACAAATTTACAGGGCATCTGTCAACCAGTCGCATTTAATTGAGCACACAAACAACACACACACATTTTTGCGGTTTTTCGTTTATCGTTTTTCGCTTTGCGGTTTAACATTTCAACTTTCAAGTGGCCAACAACGCGAAAAGCGCAGCAACAATAACAATAACAACAACAACAACAATTGCTCTGCTGATGACGTCGACAACTTGACAACAACAACAACAACAGCTGACAGCAACTGAAAACAACTGAGATTTACAACAACAATGGATAAATGAATGACAGCGAGCACATTTAATAAACATCATTTTATTACAGCCCACAACAAAATGTTGTGCATAGAATTTTTAAACCAGCGAAGTTACGAACACTGAAAAAACAAGTGGAACAGTCGAGTGCACTCGACAGTAATATACCCTGGGCCTGGGCCTAGATTTGATGCCAATGCAATTCTCATACAAATCCTTAATTATCGACCTATCGCTTTTGTGGCAGCTTCTTACAAATACTATTATATAAAATATAATATAAATGAGTAATTTGAAGCAATTTATCCAATCTAAAAATTTTAAAAATTAAAGCAAAAGGTCAAACTTGCCCCAAAAACGTTAAATTAATCAAATACTCACATCTTGTGAAATTTTCTTCCAAAAATGTATTTAAGTTATTTATTTAAGCAATACACGCTAGAAAAAATTCAATAGGACGAACATATAAATTCTATATTGAAATAAATTCAATTTTTCTATATTTTTGGCCATTTTCTTAAAAATTCATTTCCAAAATGGACCGTTTGTATTCTATCGATTACACTAAATGAGATAGTAAGAATGTAGCATAAACCATTTTCATACATAGAAATATGTATATTGAAAGTTTAGTTTAAAACAATTTTCACAAGCTGTTTTCGATATATCGAAAAAAATTTGAAGAACAAATTGTTGGCACAAACTTGGTGGAAGTCTTGTCACGTTCGCGATGTTGTGTTACAAATTACTTTAAAACTTGTAAAATAAATAAAATGATAGTAACATGTCAAAATTATTTCTAAAATGGAAAACTACACTATTTTATTGTGGTTTAAGAGTATTTTCTTCCAAATTACTCGCCACATTTCTCTGACTTTCGCATTTGTCAAACATGACTTACATTTTTCGTCGCGTTCGCGATGCGTTGTTTTCTATAAATATTTCGAAAACGACAAGTCTTCAATGCTTGTCCTTTATAATAAAAATAGTGTTGACAAAATGCATTAAACACGTGAGAAAACATTTTCGAAAATGTCAACTTTTGCCATTTTTTTTTTTTAATTAATGACGTACAAATGTCGCGTTCTCGATCCTGGAAATACGCATATTTCGACGGCTGCGACGCCGGCAGAGCTGTGAGCTTCTGTCCTGTTGGCAGTTTGGACACCTCTGTTTAAAGCTGACTCCCGAGTGGGCGTGGCACGACGCCTACTACATACAAAAACACGGAACAAAAAAGAATCCCTTTGGTAATTTGTGTAACTTTTTTAATTATTTACTTTGTGTGCCTGACGCCCGTCGTATTCATACTTTTCACTTCAGTTTTGCATTTCTGGCCCTTTTCTTTTCTTTTTAAGTTGTAGTTAATTTAAAAAGGGCAACAACAACAACAACTCGTTGGCAAATGCTGAACAGCTGTTGGCAGGCAAGGTATCAACAATAACGGACTCATTAACCGCTTCCACTAAGTAGTGATAAATGCGAGATGGCTAAGGAACAAGAACAAGGCAAAGTTAACAGTCAACAGCTAAGAGTTAAGAGTGTCTGTCTCTGGCAAGATAGCAAAAATTGTTAAGACTGTGGACAGTTTGGAGCACAAAGCAAAGACAGTCAAGTGGAAGAAGTAAAAAAGAAAGAAGCTAAGAAATGGCATTCGGTGAGCTGTAGATAGATTCAGGCTGATAAGCCAGGTATTAACCAAGTTTCCATGTTTAAAGCTACTCAACTTGAGGCCAAGTTCAATTATTTTACAAGAAAAACAAGCGGGAAAGGCCATAGACGAGTTCCCGACCATAAAAAACCCGTTACTTTAAAAAAAAAAACTAAAATATTTTTTACTGCATACTTCTAGGCACTTGTATTGTTTGAAAACTTAAAACGGGCATTACTATCGTTCTTTGTGGCCAATCTTGTTGCAATTTGGAAGGATTATAGCTAATAATAGTAGAATGGTAAAGAAAACATGATATCTTAAAAAATAAAACTTATCACTAGCTATAGTCGAGCCTTTTTTTTTTTTCGTCTTAAATTATAGATAGAAAGCCCATAGATGAGTTCCCGACCAAAAGATACACGTTACTCATTTAAAAAAAAGCTAAATAATTTTTACTGCATACTTTTAAGCATTTGCATTTTTTGAAAACTTAAAACGGCCATTACTATCGTTCTAAGTGGCCGATCTTGTTTTGATTTGAAAGAATTATAGTTTATAATAGTTAAATAGTAAAGAAAACATAATATCTTAAAAACTAATACTAATCACAAGCTATAGTCGTGCCTTTTCTTTCTTTTTGTCTTAAATAATAATTTAATCTTTATTTAAATTGTGCGCTCCCCACGCAATTGGCGAAAACGTGACACACATACATAACTAAACACTAAATACATGCATTGCATGTTATGCCCTCGCATTTGAACTCTCACGAGAGATAGATGACAGCCAGTGTGACCACATGGGAGATGGGAGAACGTTGCTGGCATAGCTAGAAAAGAATTACCTCCATTTGCCCACACTCCCACACTCTCTACGCTCTCGTTCTCGTTCTCGTTCTCTCTGGCACTTGCTCTCAGGAGAGAGCCAGCGTTTGCTAATTCAATTCTGCTTTGCGCGACATTCTTAAATGTTTCAACAAGAAAACTTTGGTCAAGTAATGTCTATAAGACACCAACAAACAACAACACACAAATCACTTGCATAACGCAAGGAGCATGGCTAGCCATGTTAGCCTAGCCTCAAGTTATCTAAAACTTACTTCTACAATATAGAAAGGTCACAAAACAAACATTTTAAACATAAACGGAAAACACGCCGGAAAAATTCTGAAATAGTGGCAACACTCTCTTGTTACTGACATAAACAGAAAACAAAAACAAAATTGTTATTGCAATAATAATGCCGATGGCATTTGCACAATAACGACGGCAACAACAACACACAAAGGGCTATTTCAGCTTCACAGCTATTTTTTCACTTTTGAGACCTAAAATTCACAACTGGTTTTGGTTTCTCAAAAGTGACATTAGGCTGAGATCGCTGGTCAAGTCAGCAAACGGTACTGGCATCTCTTGAAACAGCTGTATACCGAGCCATGCTCCTTGCGTTATGCAAGTGTTTTGTGTCTTGTTGTTTGTTGGTGTCTTATAGACATTACTTGACCTCAAGTTAACTAAAACTTACTTCTATTTGATTTTTACTTTTTTCTTCACTGATAATCATTATTTTAAAGTATTTTTATAAAACTTAGGCGGTAGTTATTATTTTTGATAAAAAAAAATTAAATCCAAAATTTTTATTATTTATGAATTTTAACTGTTTTCGCTCGAAATAAAATCTTTGCACTTTTTGGTAATATTGGTAATATTGGTAAAATTTAGCACAGAAGCCATACATTAAATTAAGTTTTACTGTTAAGTTTTACGTTAAGCGAAAAAAAATAAAAATCATTAATAATCATTATTTTTGAGTTTTATTTTTTTTTTATCAAAAATAATGTTTTATAAAATTACTTAAAAATAATGATAATCAGTGAAGAAAATTGTTCAAAATTCAAATATAATCCATATCATGTAATTTTTAAAATATAACTTATAATGATTACGGCTGCTGGTTTATAAACATGTTGTAATATTTTATGTTTGATTTCTTTAAGCTCATAACTCGTAAATTGGGATGCTCGGTTTAATTGCAAGTGGGCACAACACACACACACACACACGCACACAGGAAGCCGTAACCACAGACTGATTGGGACTGAGAACTGAGAGCTAAGATGGGAGATGGGAGGCTATTGATCAAATGCCACTCGAAACGGATAGAGACGGTTAGACAAGTTTGTGGGCCATCAAATGGGCCAAATGGGCGCCAATGTCATCATATAAATCAGGCATAAAGCAGACAGACAGACAGCTTTCTCTCTGCTCTGCTCCGACCTGAACCTGAACCTGAACCATAAAAGCCACGTACTGTAAGCCGTATAATAATAATGAGCTTGGCCAAATGACCATTAAGAAACATTTAAAATGTCACTCGGGTTGCGGTTACAGCTTGTTGTGGACGGATTTCGATTTGCCAACTAGACGAAGAGAGACAGAGAGAGAGAGAGAGAGTGAGAGAGAGAGAGAGAGACAGACACACACGGGTGCGTGTCCAATGTGAAAAGAAATTAAATGGGAAAAACCCAACAAGGCAGTAAATCTCCAAGCACCAGCAAACAAACAACACTCGAAAGCAATTTAAAAGAGCAGGAAGCCAGAGCAAAGTGAGAGAGAAGGAGAGAGAGAGGGAAGGAGAGAGAGTGAGCAGGTGAGGTTAGCTTCTAGTTGAGCAAGGACAACGTTCGAGAGACTTGCGGTTTTTGTTTTCCAACCAAATTGCCACGCCAGATTGTGCGGCAGCAGCAGTTGCAAGTTGCAAGTTGCAGCTCGCAGTTTGCAGCAGAGATAAATAATCAATTAAAGCAGCGTTGTCCAAACACACACACTATCAAACAAAGCAGCGAAACGTTTTACTGCTTTACACTGAAAAAATCAAATGAAAGCAGTTAAAACTGTCGCATCGTTGCAGCTGGCGACGAAAAGAGAGCAAAGCATCAGTTGCAGTGCATGATAAAAGTCTAGCGCTCTTTCTCTCACTAAACGCAGCTCAGCGCAGCGACTGAGAGCAACAGCCGATCATATGCTTCGTGAGAGCACAAGCAACCGAAGGCGCATCGTAAGAGAGCAAGCCGACGAGTGTGCTATTTATAGAACACGCCTATTTTGTCTCTTGCTCTGTACGTGTGTCGACTGCGACGCCGGCAGAATTATAAGCCTATCCCAGCTTTTGGAATTTTGAACACCACTGAGTTAAAGTCAGCGGATAGCGCGGATAACGCGGCGTATGCGTAATGCGTGCACGTAAATCAGCGACACTTTCGCAAACGCCCCCGCACAACGCACAACGCGAACGCACTTCCATCCAATTGCATAACCTCAATGCGATTCATTACCACCCCGCCCCATCCCACCCGCTACCCAGTCGAACCACCTCTCATGAATTGCATACAGTGAGGCAAAAAGTCATGTACTTCAGACATAAAATCTCACATTTTAAATCAGAGGATGCCTAACTAAAAATTTTAATTTTCGATTACGGTTGCGCCAAATCTAAAAAAAGACCTAGTGACGAACACATTTTCATACCCCAATAATTCTGATATTCTTGTGACGAATAATATTAAGTTTTACACATAAATTATTTAAAAAAAAATTTTTGTCACTCGGCATTGCGCAAAAAAGGATTATTTATTAGGTATGAAGAATTAAGCGCAATTTTCCGAGGCTCAAAAATTTTATTTAAAATAATTTATATGTAAAACTTAATATTATTCGTCACAAAATTGGATATCAAAATTTTTGGGTTATGAAAATATTTTCGTCACTAGGCTTTTAGGCTGGGCGCACACTGCGAGCTGAAAGCGGAGCTTACAGCTGAGCTTATCAGGTCGAAAAAAAACAAACACACTGCTTGTATGAGCGTGCGCACACTGAAAGCTGAGCTTATCTATTAGTTTTGTTCTGAACTTTTCAGCTCGCGTATAAGCTCCGCTTTCAGCTCGCAGTGTGCGCCCAGCCTTACCTCGTAAAGAGGATTTTCTTATAAGATCATATTTGTCCCCTAATACTGAAGTACTTAAAATGCTTAATGTCAAACTTAATATAAGTACAGTCATATTTCTCTCCGTGCACTTCTTGCTGCCCCAGTTCCTCCATTTTTGCCTTTGAACGCCTTTTCTGCTTTTTCTGGCATTCATTTTGTTGCATCGTTTGGGGCGTGCAACCGAGACGAGGCGCCACAAAAGCAGCCAAATAGCTGACATTGTTCAAGTCAAAGCCAGCTGCATTACAAAACGTTAACATGGCCATAACAAACTGCCAAGTGGGATGGAGATACCATAGAAAATGCACCGTGGAAACAGCTGGAAAACTGAAAACTTTATACCTTGTATACCCTGGGCGGGTATATTAAGTTCGTTAAAAGTATTTAACGGGGTAGACCTCATAAAGCATATATGTATACTGTATGTATTATTGATCAGCATCATGGGTTCGTTTGGGTTGGTTTGGACAACCAATTTTTTTCGTTTATTTAATTGTTTTTACTTTTAATACATTTTTAAAATTTATAGAAATCATGCAAATTGGTTAAAATCACTCATTTCATGTATGTATGTATATCCAAAATATTGGAATGATATCAGCTTTTATTTATTTATGACTGTCATAACAAAGAAAACTATGTAAAATTTTTGACCACCTGAAAAAAGATGAGCCCAGGCATATATTTGAAATTTTAGCCTTTACAAAATTTAAAAAATTGATTAATTAATTAAATAATTTAAAAAATATAATTTTAAATTTTAGAAACATTTTAAAAATGTTATGAAATATGTTAGAAAAATGTTAAAAAAAATTATAAATGTTTACATTTTTGTAAAACATTTTAAATTAGAAAATGAATTATAAATAAATTAGAAACATTTGAAATGTTTACATTTTTGAGAAAGATTTGAAATTTGTATTTTGTAGAGTGTACATCCTTTACACATACCTACACACACACACACTCACACACACACACACACACACACACACACACTAACACAAGTGTTATTCAAGCGCAACATTTCCTTCTAGATGCACGCGAAAAGATGCAAAGAAAAGTGCATTCGAGCGTCATTCATCCATCCTCAGTTCCATCCCCATCCTCAGTCTCTTCCTCATTCTCAGGCTGTCATTCTCAGTTATACTATCCTCTCATTCTCATCCTCATTTTCACTCTCATTGTTGTTGCTTTTCGCCCGCTGCAGTTGCGATCTTGTCGCTATATTTACATATAATAAATATGCACTGGCTGCGTTCAGTCAACCAGTCAGTCATTTATTCATTCACTCAGACACTCACTCACCCACACACTCACTTTATTCCCACACACACACACACTCGTTCGTATTCATTCATTCAGTGCAAATGGCGCTGCTTTGTTGGTCGCTCATTTTGGGTTCAGTTAACTAATGTTTGTAGCCTGAACCTTGAGCATAAATATGTTTATGTATACTTACATATAAATAAAACACACACACACACACGCACAATTTTAGACATGGGTAAGAGACGTCATCGACTTTTCAGCAAGGAAAGCGAATCATTGAAACCCAAATTGATGAAAAATCTTGGCCACAAAGCAAACATACACAAAAAAAAATGCCATTCTAAAATCAAGTATAAAATACTTGATTTAAGCTCGCATTTTTTAAGTATGTATTCAGAATTAAGCTGAATAATCAAGCCTGTATCGGGATTGAAATGGGAAAACACACATTTGCTGAGCGCGAAAGGAAAATTCTCTCTCGGCTTCTCTAATTTCAACCGGTCCGGTGTCTCAATGGTGAGAGTCGCCGACTCCAGTTTGAAAAAAATCTGGGTTCGATTCCCCCCGTCAATTAAAAAAAAAAGGTAAAAAAAAAGGTTAAAAATAAAATTTCAAAAAAAACATCTATTGAAAAAAAATTGTACAAAAAAAATGTTTAAAAAAAACGCATCCAAAAAAAAAAGTTTAAAAAAAAACGTTTAAAAAAAATCTTAAAAAAAAAAGTTTAAACGTAAAGAAAAACATTATAATTAATACAAATTTTTTAGCCTGAATTTAAGAATTTCAGAATTGAATTCGAAATTGAAATAATCAAGTATATCATACATGGTTTAAGAAAATCCGAGATTACCCCACTTCTGACATCGTTTCGGATTGAATTCGGGCTAAATATTCCGGTTTTTTTTTACTGTGTACTATATACAACATCTTGATAATAATGGCATGAGTAATCTGTACAATAAAGTATGAATGGGCGATTCTCCAATGTCGAATGCGACATTGCTCTCACGAAGCATCTGATCGGCTGTTGCTCTCTGCTCTCAGTCGCTGCGCTGCGTTCAGTGAGAGAGAGAGAGCGCTAGACTTTTATCATACACTGCAACTGATGCTTCGCTCTCTTTACGTCGCCAACTGCAACGATGCGACAGCTCGAATCTGTATTCATTTGATTTCTTCAGTGTAAAGCAGTAAAACGTTTCGTTGACTGTGTGAGTTTGAACAGCACTGACTTAAAGCGACTCATGCCTCTGTCTGTACTTTCTTGCATGTGTGTGTGTGTGTGTCTTTAGTGCGCCTTTTTGTTATATAATAGAAAATCCTTAATAACATTTTCTTTACAATTGTGCACAGTCGTCAAGTAAGATGTGGAGTTGAAAAGAGTCAGAGATAGAGAGATAGAAGGAGTGCAAGTGAGAGGTGACTAGTAAAGAGGATAAGATTTGTGCTAGAACAACATACACAAATACACACACACACACACACAGATACACACAGTAATACAGACAGAAATCTTTTTACAAGCTTTTCGCCTCTTGAGTCGCCATCGTCACTCGCTCGTAAACATTTCACGCTTTGCCAAGCAATAAGTTTTCTTTTTCTATTTTTCACTTTTTACCTCTCTCCCTCTCTGTCTCTGTCTCTTTCTATCTCTCTCTCTCTCTCTCTCTCTCTCTTTCGACATTTCGCACTGTTTGCTCTGTCAGTTTACTGTATTTGTTTTTAGCCAGGCCAGGACTTTTGGCTTCTGCTCCAGGTGCTGGTCAAGCTTCAAAAAAAGCCAAAAAAAAAAAAATAGAAAAAATATAGCTAAAACCAACAACAAACAAGCCAAAAGGGGTGAAAGTCAAATTCCATGGCAACTGATGCTTAAACGCATTTGTATAACCGGAACAAGGATGTTGCTAACTTGGTTATGGCTATGGTTATGGCCATGTCTGCCTGACCCGAAACGAGTACTCATACACTGAAAAACAAATACCACTTTCTAAAATCAAAAACATTCATCTCAAATATTTTGTTCTTGAAATAACAATATTTCAAGACCAAATTACTAATGCTCAGAATATTAAGCCTGAAAATCGTAAGTTTTTAATATAAGAATAAAATTCTCAAATTTAAATATTTTGTTCTTAAAATAAGAGCATTTTAAGACCAAATTACTAAAACTAAGAATATTATTCTAAAAAATCCAAAGTTCTTAATATAAAAATAAAAATCTAAGAAATCTTAAAGTTTTGTCACTTTCTGAGACTTAGAATTCACAACTGGTTCTGGCAACGAGTAAACTAAAAAAATTACTTAATTCTTCTTAAAATTTTAAGAAACTTAATTTTTATTTGAGATTTTTTGTCTTGAATATTCAAAGCTTGCTGGAATTTGTATTCTTAAATAAATAATACGTTTTATTCTCATACTTAGATTTGTGGTCTAGGTTTATGATGTTAAAAATAAGAACTTGGTCCTAATTGAAATGTTCCTTACTTTAAGATTTTCATGTGCTCGACGCATTTTTTAGACCAAAGTTCTTAGTTCTGAGACCAAAATCTTGATTCTTTTTTTCTCTCAGTGTACACACAGTCACACTCACACACTCAGAGTTGAGTCTAAAGTGAATGTTGGTCCGCTGAATGTTGATTTACTTGCGACGCAATGCAGTTGTTTGAGCATGTGTGTGAATACGAACACAAGTCTAATGAATCAAGTGAGTGTGAGTGTATTCACTGATGTGTATTCACTCATGCTTTTATATTTTGCGTATTTAACTTGAACAGTGAACTTCAACTTAATTTGAACATTTTTCGAGAAATGAATAAATGTATGCAAACGAGTATTGTGAATGCACTCACTCAATTGAATGCTTGCCAGCTGTTTTAATTGAATATCTTTGCTTTTTTGTAAAAAAAATGCGCTCATAAACACTCATGAATTCATAACAATATTAAAATAAATAAATTAAAAAATCAAATGCATTCACATTAAAATACGAATACATAAAAAAAAATTTATTCGTACCAATGAGTACTCACATTTTCATTAACTTGCATCACTCGCACATATTTCAATACGTATACTCACAAATTATTGATTAAACTCATAAATAGATTCACAAATTCATTTTTGCGAATTGAATATACTCATAAATACATTGACATGAGAAATGAATGCACTCATGAATACGCTTGTATACGTCAGTTATTAACTTATATACAAACTAAATTTAATATTATGTATCTATGAGTATACACTCATGAGTACACTCACAGAACAAATGAATGTACTCATGAATACTTTTCTATTTGCCTTGAGTTTTCTTCAAACAGCTTGGATAAGCTGTAATTTAACCCATTACCTATTTAAAAAAATAAAAAATATTTTTTATTGCACACTTTGAGGCGCTTACATTACTTAAAGCCTTAAATCAGACATAACTATCGTTCTATTTGTCCGATCTTGTTGCGATTTAGTGGGATATTAGCTTATAATACTATATTATGTCCAGGACCAGTATTCAGCTTGTACAGCACGTGAGCTGCGTACTAGGCAATATAAATCAAGCTAAATGTGCGCTAAATTTAAGCCCAAAATATCAAAAAAAAATAAAAATAAAAATGGATGAGGAAACCACAACAGCCAGAATCGAAAGAGTCGCAATCTCTCAATTGGCATCTCGATGCTTCGCCACAAATGAGGGGCATGTGGCATGAAACGAGGTTGCCACTCAATAGCCGCCTCAATAGTCCTGTCCTGTCATTGTTCGCCGTCATTAGGCGATAAATTGACCTTCACGCATGCTGCGATTGCGTTTCCGAGTGAAGAGGATTGGATTGGGGTGGCTTTTGCTGGTAGGAGACTACACTCGGAAAAATATGGGCCATTCAAAAGTTCAGGCATTGCAAAAAAGTGTTATCGATTTGAAGTAACAAAAAACATTGCGAAAATTGCACAAACGTGATTTTTGGGACGGACTATCGAGAAAAATAACACATTTTTATTTCAAATCTTTATCTTTTCAAATATTTTCAACTTTTAATCAAGGACTGTTATGAATGCTAATTTCAACTAATCAAAATCAATGTGAAGGAAATATGCTACGAATAATTGTAATAATTTTAGATTATTTCTGATTTTTTGTAATCGTAATCATTCAATAATTGGGCAAAACCGAAAATAATCGTAATTTAATCATTAGTTCGACTTTTAAACAAAAATAATCAAATTACTAATGATAATGCTTACTAATCAGTATTAAACAGGTATGGTTTGAATATTCTCAGTTTAAGTCTAGAGTTCTTTTTCGCTGAGTGTAGTGATGATTCGTGGGTGTTTTTCTGGGTGCTTTTCTTGTTGGTCGTTGATTGCTTGCTGCATATAAGCCGGGCCACTTGTATCTAAATATCCATACACACACACACACACAACAACTTGAGCTTGTGCCACAATTCCATTTCCACATTTTGTGGACATGCTCAAGACGTCATACATATGTATGTGTGAATGTGTGTGTGTGCGTGAGTGTATTCAAACTATCACAATATGCTTTGAATGTTGAATCCTTGCCGTGCCTTTGCCTAATGCTTATTTTATAATCTACCTGTTATTGACCTCATTTTCTATTTACCATACATACATACAAACATACATATACATACATACACTCATGTTAACATATATTCATTTAGCATTCAGTTAACCAAAGACTCGTCAGTCATAACTAAAGATTCATATTTACAACTCATACATATAGGTTTTCAAGTGAATTTGTCGAGTACTCGTATCTGTGAGTATATGAGTGTGTTCTGAGTACTCAACACTAAGTGAATCATTTAGATCACCGAGTTTGTGCCGTTTTCGCTTCAATTATTTCCCTCGACAAAAATATATATTTTAATAAAATTTTACGATATTTCATTTGTTCAATTTTTCAAATTTTCAAGCAAAATCGTTGACTGGAATCTCTGTTAAATCTTCAATCGATTAATGCGAGTCACAGCTAAAAATTAATGAAAAGTTTGAAATGTTCAATTATTTAAAAAATGTATTGCTTTTATTTCAATAGAGCTTGACTTTTTGAAGTTTTTAACGCAAAATCATTTACTGGAATCTCTTGAAAATCTTTTATCTATAAATGCGGCTTACAAAACATAAAATCAATGAAACAATTTAAAATTTCAAAAGTATTTGGATTTTGATAGCTTATTTTAAATTGAGTTGAAATTTTTGAAGTTTTTAAAGCGAAATCATTTACTGGAATCGACTTAAAACCTGTTTTCGATTAATGCACTTCAGTTGAAACCTTTCAAAAATCAATAAAACCTTTCAAATGTTCAAAAGTATTTGGATTTTGATAATTTATTTTCAATTGATTTTGAGTTTTTGGAGTTATTAAAGCGAAATCATTTGCTGGAATCGACCTAAGACCTGTTCTCGATTAATGCACTTCAGTTGAAACCTTTCAACAATTTTCAAAGGTATTTTGTGTTCAATTTTTTTTGCCATGAAAATTTCAATTCTGATTTTTAATTAACTTTTCGCAAAGAATCGAAAATGCCTGATGAAGTTAAGAGACTTAATGCCATTGGTTTTTGAAGCTAGATTAAGGACTTCATTTTGTGGAAGATGTGGAAGGAATTGGATGCGATTTAATGCAATGAAAACTGGCGTAACCATATGCTCTGGATATTCAGAATAAGTGTGTGTGTCTGTGTGAGTGTGTGTGTGGGTGTGTATAGATGTGTGTAGGTGTGTGTAGGTGTGTGTGTGCCTCTATTGTTGAACAAGACTCGATTGCAACAATTACAACAACAATGCCTCTCGCCTCTCTCATTCGCCCATTTGTAGCAAATGTCGAGAAGTTGCGCACGGTGAGAGTGTGGATGTGTGTCTGTGTGTGCAAGTAAGTTTATTGTTCACACACACAGACACACACACAGTTCAGTGTGCGTGTTCAATGGCAAATACACAATGGAGCCAACCAAGTACCGTTACATTCCCCTTTCCCTTCCGTTCCGTTCCCTTACTTTTACCCTTCCCCTTGCCCATTCATGTTGAAATTGCAATGTGCAACAGCCGTGTCCTCATCTCTGTCACATTTCTCTCTCTCTCTCTCTCTCTCTCTCTCTCATTCTCAACAAATTCCTGTCCACAATTTTCCCTTTTGAGTCATTTTTCACCTTTTTAGTCCATTTTCAATGACTAATTTCACTTTTTCGCAAGGCTTTAGCTAGATAAACCCTTTTTTCCTCTTCTCAAAATGTAATTCGCCATTTCTCTATATCAGGTGTGCTCAACAAATCTCTATAAATATTTTCAGTTATTCTTAAGTGTCAGCGATTTAAATTTATTGATTTTAATTTTTAGTAAATAAAAAATTCAATATATTTTATATTTTATTAAACTATTTTTTAAGTAAAAAAATTTGACTGTCAAAAACTTTTTTTTCAATTTAAGAAATAATTGAATTTCATTGAATATGTTTTACATTTGCTTTGCACAGTGGTTCCTTCCATAGGCCAAAAATAAAAAGACCAAGTTGAAATTTCGACTTTAAATGTGTCAACACTGTTTTAGAATTGGTCTAGCTATTAAACTGTATTCTTGTTTTTGTTTTGTTCTAGCTGTCCTTTTCAAGAATAGCATCAAAAGACACAACATAATAGTATTTTGGTATTGCAGCGTGAGCAACTTGCAAGTAGAGCAGTTAATAAAAAAATTCAAAACCCATTTAAAACAAAGTTATTGTGCAATGGAAGGATTTCATTTTATAAATAAAGGTATTATCTATATTTATACAACAAAAAGTATATGCACTTCCTGCTATGTTTTGTGTAAATCTGTATTGTGTTAAGTACATTATTTTAGACGTTCTGTGTTTGTCTTTGCTGTGTTTCGTTTGAGTTTTCGTTATGAAGGTAAAATCAGGAATCAAAAAATCTTTTTGTATATTATGAAATAACATTTGAAGATTATGTGATATTGATTTCAAGTGCCGATAGGCGCCAGGGCTCTTGCTATATACAAAAATGTAATCTAACCTCAACTTTAAAAAAACATATGTATTTTCTATGGCAGCTATATGATATAGTCGTCTGACTTTGACCAAATTTGGTCAGAATGCATGAGGCCATCCCATATGCATATTATGACTTTTTGGATAAGAAATCTCGAACAACAAAAAAGTTGTTCATACTAAGCCTTGATTTTCGACTAATCGTTCCAATGGCAGCTTAATGATATGATATAGTGGTCCGATTTTGACCAAATTTGGTCAGGATGTGTGGGACCATTTCATATGCATGTTTTGTCATTTTAGTTGAGATAGCTCAAACAACATAAAAGCTTTTCATACAAACACCTGATTTCAGACCGATAGTTCATATGACAGGTATATGATATGGTGGTCCGATCCGGCTGATTTTTATACATAATCTTACTATAAATTTATAAAAATTTTGTGTTAAGTTTCAAGCCTCTACCTCTACTAGAAGTATTTTTGGCCGCCTTCCCCATACAACAGGAACCAGTGTGCTTTGGTCAGTTTTGAGATTTGTAGAACACGTCTTTAATTGCACATTTTACACAAAATGTGTTGCATAGTTTTAGGAGATGATGAAAACGCAACGCACATTCTAATATGCTTTCAATTAATTTTTTCAGTGTAAAGCAGTCAAACGTTTCGTTCACTTCGTTTGATAGTTTGATTGTGTTAGTTTGAACAGCACTGCTAGTTTGAGCAGCACTGGCCTGCACGGTTTGACATCTAATTGGGCACGCGATTTATTGATTTATTTTCAGTTTCAGTCGCTTCTCCCCGTGTCACCTTCTGTTTGTTTGAGTAATTGTTTAAATTGGATAAACGGAGTCAAGGCTGTGAAATTGTTCCACACCAAGTCTTATTACAAATTGGAGACTTGAAATTGCACACAATTTGTCGATAGTTCAAATGTCCAAATGACTTTGAAATTTAATATTCTGCGAATCCTGATTTTTATTAAAGTATTTTACTCAGAAAAAACACATGTATGTTTGTGACACTTACTTCTGGCCTCAATTTTGTATCATTTCCATATGTTTTTTATGTTTTGCGGCACTCAAAAAGAAGAAGAACTTACCTAAAATGAGAATAAATAAAAAATTAAATTAGTACTTTTTTTTTGGAGCATTTTAAAATAATAATATATTTGAAATATCTTAACAATAGAATTTAATGGCAACAATTATTGTTTAATTTTAGTTTGATGCATTTGAAGGTTAATCCCGCTTTTTTATAAATTTAAAATTTAATTATTCGCAATATTCTAGAAATACATTTTTAGTATTTTGAGTCCATTCAAAAAATGGAAAATTGTATAAGAGAATAAAAAAGACATTTCAGCATTCAGAAAATTTGCGATTAATTACTAGAATTGCTAATAATCTAAGATTAATTAAATTACACGATTTTAGAAAAATAATAATATTTAAAAATCGTTCATCATTGTTATTTATGAATTGCAGTAAAAGCATTTTTAGCGCGTACTTGAAACAGTTTGCAAGTCACTGGACATCAACAGCAACAACAACAACAACAGGACATGGAACAGATGGTACAAAAGAAAGCAAGTTTCCAATTATTTATGTTTGGGCCTTCAAGAAACTAGTTAAAAACTAGTTGGAAAAACTTGACACATTCAACAAGCACTTGAAATACGCTTCGTATTTCGTAATTTGCACTTTTCGAATTAGATGCAAATAAATGCCAGATATTCATTTCTCTTTTTCAGCTTATAAATTGTGCAACTTGTTGTGTTTATTCTTAACGCAACGAGCAAGAGAAGGAGAGAGAGAGAGAGAGAGAGAGAGAGGGGAGAAGGGGGGGGGGGGGGTATAAAGAATGTTTCGAAGTGCTCAAGTTGTGGCAATGTAATTGAAAATATGTTTCAGTTCCTAAAGCATGCGGAATAGAATACTATACTTCTTATCCTTATCCATTCATAGTCCATATGCCAGCACCTAGTTTTCTCTCCTTCTCCTTCTCTTTCTCCTCCTCTTTCTTCTTCTTCCTATGCCCGTTACTTAAAAAATAAGTAAAAGGGTATATTGCATTCGTTGCAATCAGCGAAAAATATTATTACATTAATAATATAAAAATAATAATTAAAAAGGCATTATTTTCTTAATGTTTCATTCACACAATTATTTCACATATAAATCAAAATTAAAAATAAAAAACAAAGTCAAAAACAAAGTATCAAAGATCACAAAAAAGACTTATGAGTCGGACAAATAGAAACAGCTCAAAATTTTTCGATTTCAATTATTTTTAACTGGTTTTTTAAATTTAATTTAATTTAAATTAGTTTTGGATGCATAAAAAACCGAATAAATAAAACGGTTACTAAACGGTTATTTCGGTCAAATAAAAAATTTTACGGTTTTCAATTTTAATCGGTTTTTACCGGCTGAAAGTTACGGTTTCGGATAGGGTTTTAATCCCTTGTATTTAACAAACAGAAGTAAGCATCTCCGACCCTATTAAGTGTTAATGTAACCTGATCAGCATAAGTCTCTCTGTCTGTCTGTTCGAGCTAATTAACATTATCTATTATTGTAAGCTATCATTCTACCCAATCTCAACAAAATCGATCCAAGAGAACAGTTGTTATGGCTGTTTTAAATCTTGAAGCAATGCATCTGCCTAAAAGTATGCAATACAATTTTTTTCGTTTTTTTTTTTTAATAAGTAACGGGTATGCTATAGTTGGGAACTCGACTCTAGCCTTTTCCGCTCCTCGTTTCTTCAAAGCTTTTTCCTTTGGGGAACACGACTGCAACTTTCTGTGAGTATATTGAACATTCCAATACAACAAACAATGGCAAGAGCAGCCAAAGAAAACAAAAACAAAAACAAAAAGAACAAACACAGGCCGCAACAATGCAAGCAATAAGAGTTGCAAGCTAACGGCAACAGTTTTACACTATAGACACACACACACACACACACACCCACACACACACACACACACACACGTCTAGTATATAAAGACAAAAGTTGTCAGTGCAAAAAGCAAAAAAAAACGTCGAGTTCGCTTGAAAACTTTGATTTTTATGCCCGAACATCAGAAAAACCACCTCAAAATTCTCCACAATTCCTATACAATTTCATTATAAACAATTCCCAGAAACATAAAAAAAAAAATGTGTTCACATGTCCAGTTTACACACTGGAAATATGTATTTCAATTGAAATTTTCATGTGGAATTTTACATGGAAAGTTCAGGCTGAATTTCCATTAATAAACCATTTTAACACATACGAGGGTGCCACAGAAATCGCTTTCGCTTGAATTTCACTTAAATTTGTATAAAATGTGGCACAGAAATCGCTTTCGCATGAATTTTACTTTAATTTTATACAAATTTAAGTGAAATTCAAGCGAAAGCGATTTCTGTGGCACCCCAGATAGAAATATATTGAAAGTTTAATTCAAAGCAAGTTTTACAAGCTGTTTTCAATATATCAATTAAAATTTGATGAACAAATTTTTGGCACAAACTAGGCGGAAATCTTGTTACGTTCGCGATGTTGCGTTACAAATTACTTAAAAACTTGTAAAATAAATAAATTGATAGTAACATATCAAAATTATTTGTAAAATGGAAAGCTACACTATTTTATTAAAGTTGAAGAGTATTTTCTTACAAATTACTCGCCACATTTCTCTGACTATCGCATTTGTCAAGATAAACTCAAACATGCATTGTTTTCTATTCATAATTCGAAAACGACAAGTTTTGAAAGCTTGTCTTTTATAAAATATAGTGTTAAATAGTGTTGATAAAATGCATTAAACATGTGAGAGAACATTTTTGAAAATTTTAACTTTTGCCACTTTTTTTTTTCATGTTTTTTTTTAGAAATGTCGCGTTCTCGATCCCGGAAATGCCCATATATAAATATACATACACTAGAGGTCGCCGCCCCCTGCTCGCTTCGCTCGCAAAATTGAAAAGAACGTCTTTAGTTGTCCGATTTAACAAATTTATATAATTTAACTTTTTTGGTAAAAAACGAATATACTTATATACTGTCGAACTTCCCTAACTCGAACTTCCCTAACTCGAATTTTTTTAACTCGAACAAAATCGAGTGGCAATATACGTACTAGGCAAATTTCATACAATTCTACTTCCCTAAATCGACGTCTCCCTAACTCAAACTTTTTTCGTGGATAATGGTGATTCGAGTTAGGGAAGTTTGACTGTATAAATGTATTTCTTAGAGTATAATTTTTCTGAAAGTTAACTTGGCTATTTCGCTGAGTGTAGTCAAGAGCTATTTATGTACATTTATGTATATTGTGTAGTTTATGTATGTGGTTGTAAGTATGGTTGCGTTCTGTAGTCCACATATATTTTTATTATAAACTATTTTTAAGCTTCCTGTATTTGTGCTTTGTGGTTAGTTAGCTATGAGTTCTGAGCGATTTCAGTGCGCTCTTTTTTGGTTCGAAGCATTTCACAGTGGTTCGACAGTGGCTCAAACTGACTGTGCAGAGGGAGAGACAGAGACGGGGCTGTTGTGGTGTGCACAGCTGCAGAGTCCGAACAGTCCAACAGAGTGTAAAATGAAACAATGGAGTAGCAGCTTATAACCAGTGCTGCCAGATTCGCTTTTTTCCCGTCAAATCTGGCTAGAAAAATTTGCAAACAGCGGGCAGCGGAAATTTTTGCATTTTTGTTGTTGAAATGCTTTTTTTAGGCTTTTTGTAAATGCCCAAATATAGGGGAATTTAAAACCCAATATACAAAAATTCTTCTCATGAAATGGCAAAATAATGACTACAAAATTTTGTATTGAAGTCAATTCCTATAAGAATTCTGGGGGCAAAAATACTTTTGCAGACCTGGCTAAGGTTGCCATTGATACTTAACAGTGTACTTTATATAAGGTAATTGGTTCAATAGTTTGCTACTTACAATTGAAATAATAATAATAATAATAATAAAAACGGTATTATTATATGACAATGAAAATCAAGAGAGTGAGGACAACATTGATGAAATTATTCACATCTAATGAATAACAGCGCTGCTGCTGCTCAAATTGGTCAGTTTCTTTTTGAGCAACTTATTTTGTACGCTCACTTTTCCCCTTTTGGAAGATAATACAGGAATTAATGAATTAAAAAACTAGCTTTTCTTATGTTTTTTTTTTTTATTATTAATTTGAATCTGCATTAATTTAATTTTTTCAGTGTAAAGCAGTAAAACGTCTCGTTCACTTCGTGTGCAATGTTGTGAGTGTGTGAGTTTGGACACCACGGGTATACAAAATGCATAAGCTTTATGAAAAATCCAAAGCTATGCAGGAAGCTAGAAGCGGACAAAGGACGATAGACAACGGACAACGGACGATGGACAGTGTCCATTGTCCAGTTGTTTGGCTTGCCAGCGGCTGGTTCCTTTTTATTTTTATTTATTTATTTTTTTTTTTTTTTTTGAGAACTAACCATTTCGAGTAAAGGGCTGGAAAGGATGGAAGCAACAGAAGCAACTGGAGTGGGTATGCTGCATAGAATAAAAGACAAAGATAGTGACAAAGCTGAGGTCGCAGCTTTGTGTCGCAGTTAAATTTGCAACAATTCTTCATAAAAAAAAAAAAAATTTAAATTTGTTTTTTCGAGGCTTTGCCAACAATTTGTTAGTTGCATGCAACAACATTTTTTTGGGATTTTATTGAAAAAGGTACAAAAATAAGTATATTCAGGCCTGTTCTGAATTCCGAACGTTTTCAAAAAGTAAAAACTTTTTACAATTTGCTGTTCCGAACTCCGAACGAAACTAACTTGTTTTTACTTTTCGAACTCGGTTTCGAAAACGTTTCGGTAGCAGTAAGTCATCGATCGTATCAGCTGTCATGAAGAGGAAGAAATTGCGCAAATAACAAGAAGCTAAGTTAATTTTTCAAAATGCCATCAGCTTTGGATATTGTTTGCTTGCCGGCCAAGCTGATTGACCTGTGAATGCGCATATTTATATTGACACAAAGCAAATGATCCAATTATGGAGAACCAGAGTTGTCATCAATTCAAAAATAAAAGCATTAAAGCTTCAATTTGTATCTTAAATACGATTAGATTTATTCAAAACTCTTTTTGAAAATGTATTTAAAATATTTCAGGTTGTATATAGCAGATAGAAGCTAAATTAAACTAATAATTTGTTGTCCAAATTAGTTATTCAATTGAAGCAACTCTAGCAGCATTCGATTGCAAAGGTTGGTATCGATAACAAAAACGAAAGTGGAATTCAGAACAGCTCGGTTTAGTCATTGATGCTTGGTTTTGTTTTTCATGCAATATTTTATAGATGCTTGTAAAAAAATTCTTTTAAAATATACTTTAACTATTTAAAGTTAAAGTGTTAATGTTAAATGTTTTTAAAAATGTTCAAAATTATTTTAACTATCAGTTTATAATTTTAGGTATTTATTTTAATGCCTTAAATGGCATTTACATTTAAAACGGATGCCGAGGCCGAGGCCTATTACTGTCGAGTGCACTCGACTGTTTCGCTTGTTTTTTTGGTTTAGGCAACAATTTGTTAGTTGCATGCAACATTTTGTGGAAATGGGAAAATTTCGTAGCTGTAGCTGCGTTAGCAGTGCGACAAATTTGCTAGCAAATATTTTTTTGCCTTTCTTTCAGTATTTTCTCTACAACTCCAGACATGGCAATGGAACGTAACATTCCAAAAAGTCTTCAAATTCTTTAGATAAGCGAAAAAAATAAATTGTTTAAAATTTTGTACGTTTCCATACAGAGAGCGAGGGAGAGAGAGAGAGAGAGGAGTAGACAGAAGAGCAATTGTGTCTGATATGGCTGTAGTCAAGTCAAAAGCGTTAAAAGGGTTAACTTTTTAATGCAATTACCTTAAATGCTGAGCAAAAGGTTTCACTAATTACGAGCTGAATAAAAAAACTTAAGCTAGAGAATGTTTATTTTATTTTTTGGCTTAACAAATAGTTTTACTCGAATAAAACACAAAGGCTAAAAAGCAAAGCCAATTTAAAATGATATGTTGTTGAAATTTATTATACTTAAAATTTGATTGTGTATGTAGCAAAATCTTTTTTTTGAAAACAACAAACAATTTATAGACTTCCAAATTATGTGCTTTAAAAGATGTAAGTGTAGCTTGTAAAGTTCAAGTCCAATTTCAATATTTTTCAACTTTCATAGCTTTGCTGAAAATCATTCCATAAATTTGTTCTGCATTGAAAATTAAATAATTTTTTATCAAATAATATTTTTGAACTGAATTTAACTTGGTTCATTTTCATGAAAATCGATTTAAGGAGAAATTATCTAGTTAAAATAATCTATAACCGAATAAAGACAAAATTAACTGAATTTAACTCGGCTTTTTTCATTAAAATCGATTTAATTAACTCGATTAATAGTTACAAGAAATTATCGATTTAAAGTAATCAATTATCGATCTCAGTCAAAATTAACTGAATTTAACTCTGCTTTTTTCATGCAAATCGATTTTATTAACTCGATTTACAGTCAATAGAAAGTTATCGAGTTAAAGTAATCGATAATCGAATTCAGTCAAAATAACCTGAATTCAACTCTGCTTTTTCTCATGAAAATCGATTAAATTAAATCGATTGACAGCAATTATCGAGTTAAAGTAATCGATAATCGCATTGTTGATTTTTCGATGTAGTATTTATTGACTACTGTCACTACAAACCACCCTTTGAGTACGATATTTGTGTACAGGGTAAACACAGGGCTGAAACCAACAATTTTGACGTGCTTCAGGTTGAAAAGTGACACAAAAACTGACAGTGGCCACTACACAAGCTCAACTACATTTGAATTCCTAATGAATTTTGTTAGGTTGGGCCAAAAAAAAAATAAAAAAATATAAACTTAAACTAAACTAAAAACCAGGCAGGCAAAAGCAAAAGCAAAAGACGACGAGAAAGAAGGATTTCAAAATAAAGTTTCAACAGCAATTTGTTATTTAAAATGTTTGGAAGGCAAAAGAAACTTGTCTAAAGTCTGTGTACAACACTTGTAACTATGTGTACCTACATATTTTATGAAATACCAACAACGAATATTTCAATATGAAAGGTAAATGGCACTCTTGGGTTAAGTTTTGCTTAAGGACTATTCATTTTCGGACAGAGATCTGACAAATTCTATTTGATATGTATGTAAGAAAGACACCTATAAATTTTTAGGCAAAGAACACACAATTTACAATTTTTGCAAGCAACAGGTTAAGTTTTAATAAAGCAATTGGTCTTTTGTTTTGCTTTTGTGGAATTTTCTTAAGTTACGCCATCGTTTTTTATTATTTCTCCATGTCTGTTTTTTAGGGGGCGCATAAAAGCGGTTTAAAGCCAAGGCAAAAGTTGGCCCAAAGTCATGGCATTTTTAATATTTTATAAGAAACACACGAGACGAATGGAGCCGCAGCCTCAAATCAACCAAACTAGATAGATAGACAGAAAGGCAGACCATCCAGATCCACATCATCCCCCATTTCAGTTGCCCCATCGTAAACATATTTTTTTTTGTGAGCAGAGAAACGAAAACATATACAAAACTCAACTCAGAAATGGAAGTTCACATAACTTGGAACATGTTCCGCCTATTTTTTATTCAGCTCACACTTTTATCGCGTAAGGCTCTTTAATATTTTCAAGTCTCTTGTAACATTCAGAAGTTTAAGGAAAACAAAACCAAGCGGAAAAGGTTAGAGTAAAAAAAAAAATTGCATACTTTTAGGCACTTTTTTTGCTTAAAAACTTAAAACGGCCATTACTACCGTTCAGTTGGACCGATCTTATTGAGATTTGGTAGGATGGTATCTTATAATATAATAATTAATTTAATTATATAATTATAATTATACTAGTTTTGCGTTAACATTCACCTAAAAGTTAACAGTTTCAAACAGCACTGTTAGATGACTTTTATCTAAATTTTGTATCTTTTGTAAAATGATTCATTGTAAAATTGCGCTGTCAATGTATAAAACATTCGTTAACATTAACTTAACAGTTTTGCGTTAACATTTACTAAACAGCTAACAGTTTTTTGTTGCTGTGGTTGTAATTAACGAAAAACTATTGACAACAACACACATTTTTTTTTTATTTTAACAAATTTCTATTGAATCTTAAATCCGTTTTGTCGTCATTGTCGTAATATGGATGAAGAAGCAGCAGAAACAGAAAAGCAGAAGAAGAAGCAGAAGCGATGAGAATCGTTAAACTCTATAAAGGGTAAGTGCATTGCAACTATCGTAATCGCATTGCGAACAAAGTTTTCCTCTCCATCCGACCATCGACTATCGACCATCCTCATTCTTATATTCATTCCCATCCTCATCTTCATTCTTTCGCTTCGGCTCCTTGGCAGCTTATCTGACAAACACACACACACACACACACATACACATCGAGCATAAAGTTCGTTATTTTCGTTATATTACCTTCCACTCACCCTCTCTTCCCTCCTCTTCCTACCCTCACGTAGCCGTAGTTTAAGAGGCAGCCCCAAAAAAAAAAAACTACGGCATAAAATTTCCAATTTGCTGGCGCTGCTTGACTTTTTGGTTTTGCCGGTTCTGCCCAAAAACTTGGCCCGTGTCCGGTGCTCTGTCTACTATTGCGCATATGGGTGCACTTTTCCTCCTCCTCCTCTTTCCGCGTCTTCTTCTTTTTATTTTTTATAACCAACCTTGGAAAGGGTATCATAAATTTGTCATCAAATGTGTACTGTAATTTAAAATAAGTTTTTCAAGCTGCTTTCGTTATACCGATTAAAATTGAATGAACAAACTAGGTGGAAATCTTGTAACGTTCGCTACAAATTTCATTTATTTATTTTATTCCTAGAGCTACAAGACAAGTCTTATAAGTTAAGGCGCTAGTCATTCTTAGGAACACGTTAAAAACAAAAGCATTTTTGAAAATTATAATTTTTTGTATTTTTCTTGATAATGTGAAACAATAGAAAATCAAGTACAAAGTCAGGCAAGCTTATGCAGTAAGCGTATCAAATCTTTGGCGTGCTTTTTTTTACATTTTTTATGGTATATATTTTTTGTTTTTTTTGGCTTTTTTTATCTTTTGAAACGTTGCGCTTTGAGAGTCCAGGCCGTATTGAATTTTGAACAGCTTCTGTGCTGCTACTTTACGACTTTTTAGTTTATTTTATTTTCATAGTACACTGGTCGAGGGTATTAAGTTTTTGTCATGAATTGTGTGATGCATGAAAGGGAGGAAGTATAAAGTATATATGTACATATATGTTCCTGATCAGGAAGATGGTCTGATTCGAAATATACGAGCTAGAATGAGGCCTGATACAGATCGGTACAGATAACTATATCATATAGCTGCCATAGAAAATCGCTGAAATTCCACAACTCATTAAAGAAGACTACGAAAATATGTATGTTCAAGTACTCGAAATCGAATAATCGAATATTTTTGACGATATCTCGACAATTCGAATTTTGTTTTGACGAATTTTGCAAATCAATTTAAAACTCGATTCATAATTTTTACCTACGTATGTACTGTATCACTGTAGCGAACTATACAGCATTTCGTAACTTGATTTTATTTTTAGAAAAATTAAAATTAAATTTGTAATAAAAATTGTTGCTAGCATACAGTTTTCGAAATATCCATCAAGGGTATAAAATTTTTGGCTTATCGTCTAGTTATTTTTTCATTTTTTTTTTTTTTTTGGTGATGTAGGGAAGTAGACAGCGTTGGGGAGGAGGAGTCCGACTGGGGTCGCTGCTAATTTTGCGCAAATAAAAACGCTGAAACACAATTTCGGGCCACTTGAGCGTCTCATTTTGAATTCATGCGCCGCCAGTCGACAGTCGTCAGTCGACAGTCTGACTCCGAGTCAGAGTCGGAGTGAGAGTTGCCATCGTCATCGTCAGGGTTGCTCAGGGCTGCCAGGTCGAAGCAAATAACTTTGGCCATGTGCCTTGGCAACTGCTTTTCATCTCGTCTTGTGCATTTTTATTGTTGTTGTTGTTGGCTTTTTCACCTTTCTGTCGCAGCAATAACTTTGCCCACCAACTGGTCGAATAAAAGTGGGCCTAGGTGGTGATTCAGTGGTGTTTTCAGTGCACTATGGGCAAAACTGAAGCGATTCTGGGCATAAATCAGTGATGCAAAAACACACAAAATCAAACAAAGCAGCGAAACGTTTCATTGGAAAAATTAAATGAATGTAAATACTCTTAAACCACAATAAAAAAGTGTAGTTTTTCATTTTATAAATAATTTTGACATGTTACTATCATTTTATATATTTTACAAGTTTTTAAGTAATTTGTAACGCGACATCGCAAACGTGACAAGATTTCCACCCAGTTTGTGCCAAGAAATTGTTCTTCAATTTTAATTCTATCTGGGGTGCCACAGAAATCTATTTCACCTGAAAAATGACGTTAATTTCATACAAATTTCATACAAATTTACGTCAAATTCAAGTGAAAGAGATTTCTGTGGCACCCCAGAATATATCGAAAACAGCTTGTAAAACTTGTTTTGAATTAAACATTCAATCTATTTCTATGAATGAAAATAGTTCATGTTAAAATCTCACTTAGTGTAATCGATAGAATACAAACGATCCATTTTGGAAGTAAATTTTTAAGAAAATGGGCAAAAATAAAGATAAAGTGATACCGTGAACTTGATTCATATGATCGTGAATTTGTTTTCTAATCTATAGCAAAACTACGATTAATATTTAAGTGACTAAAAAAATAATGAAATCGATGATTTGTTGAATAATTTAATTTCAAACTTAAACAATGATTTAGTATGTTTTCTTGCATTTCGCTTGCATTTTTATTTTTAGCTTATTTTAAGCTTATTTTTCCACAAAATTTGTCATTTTGGCCCATGGTGCAGTTTTGTTTTCGGTGCTGCGGTGTTGTTGTTGATGTTGTTGTTCTGTGGCTTGGCTTTCTCACAGATGCTGAATTTGGCCGCTGGCCATGCTTCACAGCGTAATTGAAAGTCCGCTTCCCTTTCTTTAACATCCTACTCCCACCACTCTTTCTTTCTCCCTCTCTCTCTCTCTCTTTCTCTGTTCCTTCATTGCCACCGCCTGCTGCTTGGTAATTAAAAGTTCGCCTGCGCCAACACTGAGCTGAGCTGTTGCGGCAACAATACGTCAGCCAGTCAGCCTGGTCAATGCCTGTGGGCCATCTGTAGCAGTAGGCACTGTAGTCAACAGTGTATAGTGTACAGTTGACACTATGGTTAAGAAAAACTCAAAATCTTGGCATAAATGTAAATTCATACCTGTTAAATTTCGATTAGAATTATATATCAATTAGATTATTTTTGGAAATAATCGTAATGAAAAAATCAGAAATAATCCAAAATTATTACAATTATTCAAAAATAATCAGAAAAAATCAAATAGAGTCAAAAATAATATTTCTGACTAATGATATGATTTTAAAGAATAATTTTAAAATAAATTGATTTTTACTAAATAGTCAGAAATAATAAATAATTTGATTTGTACTAAATCTAAATCATTAAAATTCAGAAATATTCAAAAAAAAATCAGAATTAATCAGAAAAAAATCAAAAATAGTCCGAATACTCAAAAAGATTATTTTTGATATTTTCTGATTATTTTTATATATTCATGATTTCTTATTCAAAATTTTAAATCAATTTACTTTGAGCGCGCTTTAAAATATTAAGGGTAGTTCCTAAAAATCTAAAAAAAATACTTTGAAAATCATAAAATTTTAAGAAACTGTACCAACAAAAATTCTAATTAATATCAAAATATTCAACGTTTTTTTCCCATAGTGCAGTGTACAGTGGGCGTGAGGGATGCAAAATCGTCATTGGCCACATTTGAAATTAGTTAAAGTTTGGCAACTTTTGGCCAGCTACCAATCTCTTTCACTTGGCCATTTTTCTTTCAACCTTCTCAAAAAGTACAACAATAACGAACAAAAAAAAAACAAAAACAAAAAAGTAACAAGTTTAATTAGTGGGCGTGGCTGGGCGGACGGACGGACACGGTGGAAATTAATTAAGACTCTGGCAACGGCGACGTGTCTCATTATCAATTCAAGGAGCTCAACTTCAACTCGCAACTCACAACTCGGCCTGGACGGTTGGGAAGGTTCGGAAGGTTGGGGAAGGTTTGGGATGGTTGGAGATGGTTGGGGATGGTTTGGGAGGGTTGGGGATTTGCTGTAGCTGTAGCAAATCGAGACAAGCGTTTCATTCATTGGCAACGTCATTGCCATCATTCCATCATGTCAAGCGGCATTCAATCCATCATTGTTGTTGCCATCATTCATCAATGTCATTTGTTTGTTTTTCACTTGGTTTCGGTTTCGGTTTCAGTTTCAGCTTCTTCGGTGGTCTGAGAGTTCTGCATTCTGATTTTGATACATCTTCCTATTTATTTGTTACTTTTGTCGTTGTTGTTCTTCATTCTTCTTTTGCTATTTGCTGCTTGTTGCTTGTTCCCTTCTAAGCAAATATTTCCCTTGATTTATCTATAACATTTGCTTAACTTTCACATATTCGAAATTAAATTCATTTAGCAGCTTTTAAATTTATCATACAACATTTGACAGACCAAATTAAATTAGTACTCACAATTTAAGCTCAAATTCGCAGCTTCAGTTTTGCCCTAAACAAAATGTAATATTTACTTTAAGCCTCTGGGCTATGTCTGCGTCTAATTCAGACTCCAAACATAACACGAGCTCTGCAGTTGGAGCTGAAATTTTGTTGAAAAGTGCCAGAAGCAAAAGACCAACATGTAGGTAATTAAATTGTTGAATTAATTAACAAATTTCGTAGACATTGTTTGATAAAAATAATTTGTAACTTGAGGCTTAAACGTTTTGGCCTCTGAATTGTGAATTTGGTATTAATAAGCTGTTGAGACATTAATTAAACTAATAAATTTATGATTAAACTATCGGTAATCGAAATTTCTTACAATGAATTTTTTTTTTTTTTAGTCAAAATTTTTTTTTTTACATTGAATTGATTTTCAAACAGCAGAACAACTCAAAAATAACTTTAACTACGATATTATTTAAATTTGTTCGATTATATCTAAAAATTTCTATCGAAAACATTGAGAAATGCTTTGATTAAGAATGCGCATATTTCAAAAGTCATACAACAATTCAAAATACTCAGAAATTATCGATAGTAACGATAGTAAGTGTATCTTTTAGACACATGCATATTTTTCAATATGCAACTTTTCCCACTTAAGTCGTTTATCTTTTTTCTTGCCAATTGCCACAAATTTTATAATCTTTCAAACACTTTTGCGAAACGAATTCGCCAACAGTTTTCATTCTTCGGTTTTTTGCTCCTTTTTGGGTTTTATGGGAAAAACCAATTTTCGGTTTTTCTTAAGTTTTTCAGCTTAAGTTGAATGTGGAAAATTCCAACTGTTTTTCTTAGGTTGTTTCTTTTTTGTTCTTTGCTTCGATGCGAATAAATTTTAAGCCAAGTTAAGCCAGTACCTCAGCATTTACTAACATTCTCTCTCTCTCTCTCTCTCTCTCTCTCTCTCTCTCTCTCTCTCTCTCTCTCTCTCTCTCTCTCTCTCTCTCTCTCTCTCTCTCTTCTCTTTGCAAAAATGCATGCGAAATGATGGTCCTGGTTTTGGTTTTTGGCAATGTCGCTGGCAGGACACCAGAATACCAGGACATTTGCCAGGATGTCGACTGGCAACTGGACTGAACTGGCAACCAACTTACTAAATAGCTTCATGAGCTGACATCTCACTTGGATACAGCGCCAAACAGCGCCAGGAAGCAGTACCAGGACCGTCACAACCAATAACACGCGAGAATACACTCAAAAAAAAAAACAGGGAAAAGAAATGAATTGATCTTAGTGCTTACAATTTTGATTTTATTGTTTTCTATTGTTAACTCAACTTTTCAAAAAAAAAAAAAATCTATTTTAAAAATGTCCGTTAAAAATAAGAATGTTTACTTGAATCAATCACATTAAACTGAGGGCTAGACCATTTCATACATCAAATTTAACAGGCTAGTTTTATGTAGTCTGTCTTTAAACTTTATACTAATTAATTAATTTGAATTACGATTTACAATCCATTTGCATTACATACTATTTATAACTAAATTAACTTGTTCTTTTTTGTTTAAGATGTTTGGAGCACACTTACACATCTGATAATAATTGGGCAAAACCGAAAATAATCATAATTTAATCTTAAGTTGGACTTTTGAACAAAAATAATCTAATTACTAATGATTATGATTTCTAATCAGCATTTAACAGGTATGGTTTGAAATCAGAATTTTGTTCTCGAATTAAAAATAATCGGGACTGTGACAATTCCACAGAATGCTGGGTTATTTCGCTGAGTGTACCAGTGTTTACTAAGGGAATGGAATTGCAGATGGAGATTGGAATGGCGACGACGAGTCGACAACTTTTGCCTCTGTCTATTTCAACTTCCTTCTTTATTTCCGTAATCATTTATATGCAAATCGTCTGGTTGCCTGCCTGCAACTTCAATACACACACACACACACATATATATATACACTCTCATTCAACTGTCACGCCCACTAGTAACGCCCATTTGAGTTGCTGCTTCGATTTGCCATCAAAACTCTGTTGAAGTTTGCTTCAATCTTTGTTTTTATTTTTGTTATTTTTTTGGCATAGCTGTGTGTGTGTCTGTGTCTGTGTGTGTGTGTATGTGTGTGTATGTGTGTGTGTGTCTGTGTGTGTGTGTGTAGCAATTTAAGCGCCCCACTGACACTTGAAATCTCAAACTCAACTCAACTGCCAATTCAGCTTTCAGACTTTCTCATACCCTGCGCTAAAAGTCAAATGGGTAGTATACACTAAGCTCACACAGCTTGTCAAGCCATCAAATGGGAAGACCTCTATGATTTTGTCTCATTCAATAATCAAATATTAATACGAGTCTGTTTATTTATTCGGAATTTTGCTCATTTTACGTTTTCATCTCCCAAGCATACTTTTACGACTGAGTGTGAGACAGTGGTGCGCAAAACAGTGCTGTCAGAATATTCGACACAAAAATTGATAGATTTTCCGAAAAAAAGTCGCCAAAAAAAGCTACAAAAGAAATCGCAAAAATGCCAAAAAAAAATTAAAAAATATTGCAAGATTTCTTATAAAGTTGCTAAAATTGCTAAAGAAAATTTAAAAACTGCTAGATTTGTGGCTAATAATATTTAAAAAAAAAAGTTGCTATTTTTTTCAGTGTAAAGCAGTTCATATTGTGCTTTGCTGCTGTGCGAGTTTGGACGCCACTGTTTTTAAGGCTGTGTGTTTTACAAGTTTTTCGGGTCTCATTAAAATTGCACAACACTTTGATTTGCATACGTTGCCCTCTATCAACCCCCCCCCCTCCCCCTGAGTCGCCTCTTTGCCCCACTGTTTGACGCAAGTTTGTTCAGTTTTTTTGGTGTCCCTTGAGGCCGTTGTGCGTAATATTTTGGCAAATTCGAGCATTTTCGTGGCAATTTTGTGCTTCAGCACAAGGTCATTATCATTATCATTATTATCATTGTCATCATCATTAGAGTTGAAGCTGCCGGGTGAACATTATAAAAAATTTACATATACAACAAAAACAGAAAGAGAAACAACAGTTGAAAAATGTATGTCCCTTTTCAAGTGCGTATTTACAAAAATATTATGCTAATCTTTGAATAAGATTTTCAATTGCATCCATCAAATCAACGCAAGTGCTGAGAGTGAATAGAATAAGTATAGACACTTTGAATAACTACAAGTTCATTTAATAATAACCAATAAAACACAATCAAAAGGTCATCGATTTATCACTTAATTATTAAAAACCTTTTTATAATAATTGCCAACTAAATCTACAATTTTCAACATTTAATTATATCGAGTATTTAAGCTTCTTAATTTAAATAATTTTAATATTTTGAACTAGTCGGCGGTGCTACAGTCGAGCGGTACTCGACTGTCGGAGACCCCGTACTTATTATAAAGATATCTCAAACAACAAAAAGATTTTCATACTAAGACATTATTTGGACTGATCGTTTCTATGGCAGCTATATGATATAGTAATCCGATTTCAATCAAATTTGGTCTGTATGTATGGGACCATCTTTTATACATATTCTGGCAGTTTGGTTGAAATATCTCAAACAACAAAAAGTTTTCCATACTAAGACTTGATTTTCAACTGATTGTTCCTATGGGATCTAAATGATATAGTAGTTCGATTCCAACCAAATTTGGTCAGTATGTATGGGTCCAACCCATATGCATATTCTGTCAGTTTAATTTAGTTATCTCAAACAACAAAAAAGATTTTCATACTAAGACTTGATTTTCGACTGATTGTTCCTATGGCAGCTATATGATATAGTAATCCGATTTCAATCAAATTTGGTCAGTATGTGTGGGACCATCTTTTATGCATATTCTGTCAGTTTGGTTGAAATATCTCCAAACAGCAAAAAAGTTTTTCATACTAAGACTTGATTTTCAACTGATTGTTCCTATGGCAGCTATATGATATAGTAATCCGATTTCAATCAAATTTGGTCAGTATGTGTGGGATTATCTTTTATGCATATTCTGTCAGTTTGGTTGAAATATCTCAAACAGCAAAAAAGTTTTTCATACTAAGACTTGATTTTCAACTGATTGTTCCTATGGCAGATATATGATATAGTAATCCGATTTCAATCAAATTTGGTCAGTATGTGTGGAACCATCTTTTATGCATATTCTGTCAGTTTGGTTGAAATATCTCAAACAGCAAAAAAGTTTTTCATACTAAGACTTGATTTTCAACTGATTGTTCTTATGGGAGCTATATGATATAGTAGTTCGATTCCAACCAAATTTGGTCAGTATGTATGAGACCATCTTTTATGCATATTCTGTCAGTTTGGTTGAAATATCTCAAACAGCAAAAAAGTTTTCCATACTAAGTCTTGATTTTCAACTGATTGTTCCTATGGCAGCTATATGATATAGTGGTCCGATCCAAAATCTAAAACAACTCGACCTGCTTACAATATAGACGCACCTACATACCAAGTTTGGAGTCTCTAGCTTTTATAGTCTCTGAGATCTAGGCGCTCTTACAGACGGACAGACAGACAGACAGACGGACAGACGGACAGACAGACATGGCTATATCAACTCGGCTGTTGATGCTGATCAAGAATATATATACTTTATGGGGTCTGCCACGCCTCCTTCTGCCTGTTACGCACATTTTTTTTTGTGACAAAGTTAATAGACCCCTATACTTTTTTAAAGTACGGGGTCTAATTATATGATTTAAATGACTTTCAATTAAAATTAAAACTTTTCTGAACAATTATTAAGTTGTCAATTGAAAATTTGATTTCGATAACAATAACAATAAGCATAGGGAATAGTCGAGTGCACTCGACAGTAATATACCCTGGGCCTAGGTCTCGGCACGCAGAAGATTTGATGCCCATACTTATTCTTAATTAGCTTCCCATCGTTTCTTTGGCAGCTATAAACATATGGGTAATTCTCCCATGTCGAATGCGACATTCGTACGCATTCAAAGTGAAATAAAACATATGCCAAAACAAAACATTATTTTTGTGACAAAAGGAAAAACTTATAGGTATTGATTAGCACTATAATTGATGCTAAAGTGAATTTTGGGAAATTGTTCGTTTTCAAGATAATTTAAAAAAACTAAGGCATTCGCACGCGACTCAGATAGAAGTCGTTTTTTCGGCGACCAGTTCTAGCACTGATTTCGGCAAAACGTGAACGTATATTTTGATGCTGCTTATTTTGAAATGTAATGTGTTCATTTATCTAAAAAATGCTTTTTGTTTGATTTAAAAATATCAAGTAGTTTTTTTTTAAATGTAATTTGAGTCACTGTCGCATGATACATGTCGAACGTGACATTTTTTTCCACAAAATATTTTTGTTGTTTCTGTCTCTCTTTTTTTAAATTATATATCGAAACAGCTCGAAAAACTTGTTTTAAATTAAACTTTCAATATATTTCTATGTATTAAAATGGTTTATGTTACAATCTTACTATCTTACTTAGTGTAATCGAAAAAATACAAACGGTCCATTTTGGAAATCAATTTTTAAGAAAATGGACATAAATATGGAAAAAGTGAATTTATTCCAATGTTGAATCTATATGTTCATCCTATTGAATTTCTTCTAGCGTATATTGCTTAAATAAATAACTTGAACACATTTTTGGAACATAATTGCACAAGATGTGAGGTTTTGAGCAATTTTTCGTTTTTTGGCTCGGTTGACATTTCTGGAGAAATGCCCATATACAGTGGCTCACAGCTTATTTCATATTTATTTTTTTTGCAGACACTATTAAAATTCTATGAACTAATTTTTTGCATCCCAACATTTTTTGTAAAAAATCGAGGGTAAAAGTTCAAAAAGTGGACTTTTACGAAAACTCAAATATTTTCGAATATTTTCAATATTTTCAAATTATGAGTTGATATAACATTAGTTTTCTGTAAATACTATTTTTCAAGATTTTTTTTTAGTTAGTTGTAATCGTAGCTTTTGAGTAAAGTTGCTTTTTGTGCTGGTTGAAATAAGCTGTGAACCACCGTATAATACAAATGAGTGAATTGAACCAATTTGAACGATATCTTTAAATTTTAAAAATGTATTAAAAGTAAAAATAATTGAAGAAAAAATAAAAAAATTGTTGGACCAAACCAGGAATTGAACCCACGACCCCCGCGCACGGGCGCGTATCTCTAGCATTAGACAAACAATTCATTTTAACAATTCAAATATACCCCCCTAGGCAATTTGTTAACTTACAAGTTAATTTTATAATTTAATGCAATATTTTGAATATTTGTATTTTTGTATACACATCAATTAGAAACTCGTTTAGTTACTAGCAACTTAAATCTAAAAGCCCTTTTGTAAAACAATCTGCACCAGAAATAACACTCACAAAAACAACAACAAGAAAAACGCAGGTTTTTCCCAACAACAAAAAAGAAAGAAAAACAAAGAAAAACCAAAGAAAATGGCAGCTGAAACTCATAACACATATTTGGTAATTGAATTTGTTAAAAATTTTTATGTACAGCAGGTCAACAGCAAAAGAGAATTATGTGTGTGCACACACACACACGCATGGCTCTAAAGAGTGTCTACTGTCTATGTGTGTGTGTGTATATTTATCTCGTTGTATTTTCTTTGACAACACAGAGAGAACGTTAAATAAATAAAAATGGCGCACACAGAATTTTTAGACATGTTTTTGTTTTTGTTTTTCTTTTTGCTTAAATGACTTGTGGGCTTTAAAGCAACTGTAAAAACAAGAGGCAAAGGCAATAGTTGAATGCCCAACTATAGAATACCCGTTACTTATTTCAATAAATATAAAACATGTTTTTTATAGCATACTTGGTGTCCAAAATGCCAAAAGGACTTCATAACTCTTAAATTGAATAAACGGCTGTGAAATTGTTTCATATCATTAAAATTGAAAATTCTGCATGTTCTTAATTTTACCAAAGTAATTTACTTACAAAATATGTTTGCTGGAACTTACTTCGGGCTTATGTTTTGCATCCTTTTTTTATTGTCTTGTGTGATACTCAAAAAAATGAAGAACTTACCTGAAATGAGAATAAGTAAAAAATTTAATTAGTACTGAATTTTATAGGCATAAGTATGAACATAATAATAGAAATTGTAAACGTCTCGTTTTGCCTGTTACATACATTGCAACGAAAACAATATACCCATTCACTTATATTCTAAGTAACGGGTATAAAAACAGCAGGGGGGACTCTATAGTGACGGATGGTGGGGAGAAAGAGAAAAAAAAACATTGGAGGCGACATCGCACAAATTTCATTTGATTTATTTGCCAGTTTTCATTTCCCTTTCCCTTTTTTTTTTTTTATTTTTTTGTTTTTGTTTTTGTTGTTTTACTTTCTGTTTTTTTTTTCTTTATTTCTTAATTCAGCTTTGCTTTTGTTTTTGTTGGGGCCGCAAACCCATTTGGCAATTTTCTGTAAATCACATAAAAACGCAGGAAGAACGTGCAGCAAAATAAGAGAAAAATGTGTTGCATACTTCAAGGCGACAGTGGGCAAAAAACACTAGATTAGTTGCTTTTAAGTTCATTCTAATAAATATTGCACACTGAAAAAAATCTCTGAGCTTACATAAAGTAAGTAGAGGAGAAAAAACGAGCTGACTTTTAGATTTACCAATTAAATGCAGCTAATCTAGCGTTATCACCCACTGTGCAGCGTCTGCGAAATTCCATTAGACTGACGTAAAAACTTCTGTCTGTCTGTCTGTCTGACTGACCGTCTGTCGAACTATCTTATCATTCTCCATTTCTTCTTTCCACATTCCACGTTCCTTATATTATATATTTAATTATGAATATATGTATGTCTTAGTGGTGTCCAAACTAACACAATCAAACATTGCGCTTGTGTGCGTAACAGCTTTACACTGCACTATGGGGTATTTTACCGAAAATGTGTCATTTATTAATAACTCGTAAGCTAAGCGAGATATTTTGATGCGGTTTTTTTTCTAGTATTATAAAAACCCTTGGAAATTTTTTGGAAAAGTGGGCGTGGCACCATCTCCGCCCCAGATTTTTTTTTTTACATTTTTTTCTTTTGGTAGCCAGTAGGTTCATGATTTATATTGTAGCTAGCAAGCCTTGACCTTATATATAATAAGCAATATAAAAAAAAAAGTATTTGTTGGACAAAGAAAGTTGTAAGCCCTCTTAGACAGCTGTGAGCATAAAATTAAAAAAAAAAATTAGGGGCGGGTATGGGGCCACGCCCACTTTTCCAAAAAATTTCCAAGGGTTTTTATAATACTAAAAAAAAACCGCATCAAAATATCTTGCTTAGCTTACGAGTCATTAATAAATGACACAAAAACAGATCAAATTCTCCATACGAAAAGCGAGAAAATTAGCACTGAAAAATTGTGAGGTTACGTGCTAAAAAATTGGATTGGGAAAAAGGCGCACCGAGGCGCACCATGAGGTAAACTATTCTGAATAAAGAAATATTGACTCTACACAACATGGACAAGGACTCACTTTCAACAACTTTCAACATTTTTGTTAAACTCTTCCCAAAGTTTAACTTTACTTTCCAAAATTAGACATTGACACCACTTGCTAAATACACAAATTATTAAAGATACCCGTACAAAAACAACAACATATAAGCAGAAACGGGTAGTAAAAACCTGAACAGCTAACATCCATTTCAAATTGGTATTTATAAAATGATTCTCTTTGATGTGTTTCAATTTGAAAATGCACTTACATTTTGCAGTTAACAAACGCACGCGGTCATCGGTTGAAACAGCTGACTTTAACAGCCGTTATCTTAACATTAGACTGTTATGTTAACATTTTTGGTGTGTCACATAACAGTTTGAAGTGTTTATTATATGTTAGCATTAAAAAATCATACATTTGCATACTTTTGAAAAATGAATAAATGACACTTTTTCGGTATAATACCCCATAGTGCACTGAACAAAATTAAATGAACGCATATTCGAGCTGTCGCATCGTTACACAGTTGGCGACATAAAGAGAGCGAAGCATCAGTTGCAGTGTATGATAAAAGTCCAGCGCTCTCTCTTTCATTGAACGCAGCTTAGCGACTGACGTCAGAGAGCAGCAGCAGATCAGATGCTTCGTGAGAGAATAAACAGCCGAATGTGCTATTTATAGAATTCATGCGTATTGTCTCTCTCTCTGCACGTGCGTCGGCTGCGACGCCGGCAGAATGATGAGCTCCTATGTATGTATTTCATGCGATAGGCTTTTGGCAATTTGGACACCACCGACACATATACAATGTGCGTGTGTGTGTGTGTGTCTAACTCAATTTCCATATGCTAACTCCACTAATTGTTCAAGTTACTTTTGCAGTTATCGTTTTGTTGTTCATGTTGTTGTAGTTGTTTTTGTTGTCTCCCATTGTTTTCCGTTGATTAAGTTTGCTGTTGGGCCTAAGCTCATTATAATTAACCAATCAATATGTGTGTGAGTGTGTGTGTGCCAAATGCAACGGAAATACTACCAAGGCCTAAACAAAGCAACTTGTTGTAGGCAACTTGTGGGTAAAAGTTCCTTTTGGCTCACGGCTGATTTATTTACTGAAAACAACAACAACAACAAAATGATAAAGAAGAACATGAAACAGAAATGAGTGTGTGTGTGTGTGTGTGTGTGTGTGTGTGTGTGTGTGTGTACACAGACGTGTGCAAAATAATAGGAACACCTTGCCCCGAAATTCAGATGCTCAAATAAAATGATGCTAATAAATTAAATAAAATTAAATTAAACTAAATTTAATTAAACTAAATTAAATTGAATTAAATTAAATTAATTAAATTTACCTAAATTAAATTAAATTAAATAAAGTCCATTAAGTTGGCTCTTAAATTAAATTAAATTTATTTGAATCAAACTGAATTAAATGAACTTAAATTAAATTTAATATAAATAAATCAAACTGAATTAAAATAAACTAAATTAAAAAAACTTAAATAAAATTGAAATATTTTACATTAAATTAATTAAAATAAGTGAAGTTAAATTAAATTACATAATTTAATTAAATTAACTTGGATTAAATAAAACTAAATTAAAATAAACTTAATTAAATTAAACCAAATTTAATTAAAATAAACTAGTTTAAATTAACTTAAATCAAACTTAATAAAATTAACTTAAATTAAATAAACCTTAAATGAATTAAATTAAACTAAATCAAAATAACTTAAATTGAATTCAGCTAAATTAAATTAAAATAAATTACATTAAATTAAATTTAATTAATTAAGATAAGTAAAATTAATAAACTTGAATTAAATTAAATTAACTTAATTAAATTGAACTAACTAAAATTAACCCAAATTAAATTAAATTAAAATTAACAAAATTAACTTAAATCAAATTAAATAAAATGAACTTACATGAAATTAACCTCAATTAATTAAATTAAATTAAATTAAACTTAATTAAAATAACTTAAATTAAATTAAACAAATTTAAATGAAAATAGATTAAATTTAATTTAATTAATTAAAATAAGTGAAATTAATTTACTTGAATTAAATTCAATTAACTTAAAATAAACTTAATTAAATTAAATCAAATTAAACTAAATTCAATTTAATTTAATATACTAATATAAAAATAAGCTATGCTGTTCCTATTATTTTGCGCCAGTCTGTTGCAAGTATCAAGTATACGACGAGTATACGACACTGTCCATGGGCCAAAAGTAAAGAAATCAGCGAGAGCAACAACAAGTAAAACAAGAGTCATAATAATAAATAATTATAATGAAGAGCCCATGGGCAACAAAAAGGACAACAACAGCAACAACAACAAAGTGGGAGTGAGATAGAGAGTGGAATGGGTAGTATGAGAGGGAAAAGGAGAAGGAGAAGGAGAAATGGCCTACAGGAAACGGAAGTGAGCTCAACAAGCAATGGCCAAACGGAAGGCACGAAGCACGAAGACGTTCAAGTAGAAGAAGAACAACAAGAAGAGGAGGAGGAGGAGAAGGAAGAGAAAGAAGCAACAACAACAACAACAATGCTGTCCAAGTTGTTGCCTTGACTGGCAAAAGTTCTCAGGTAATTATGGCCTAAAAGCGTCATTTTTTCTACTTCAACACACGCACACACACACACACACACATTGTTGCTTATTTGAGTGTATTTTATGTGTGTGTGGGTGCGTGTGTTTATTGACACACGCACAAGAGACGCAACTTTGTGAGTTGTTCTTCTGCCTGCCCTCGTTGTTGTTGTTGTTGTTTTTGTTATACTTAATGTAATTAGACTAAATTGCTTTTTAAGTGCGTCAAGGCAGCGAAAAAAGTAACAAAAAAACAGCAGCAACAACAATCATAACAAGAACATTAGCAACAACAACAACAACAACGCGAACAACAACAACAACAACAACAACAATGCGAGCTGAACGACAGTTGAAAGTTGAAAGCTCAAGTAAAAGTTACATTGTCAAGGCTCTTAAAATGTGAATGAGTTGTGTCTGTATCTGAAGGTGTGTGTGTGTGTACATTAGTGTGTGTGTAAATATGAAAACAAACAAAAGACAAATGTAAAGTGCAAAGGATTTTTGCTCTGCCTTGGAGCACAGCGAAACACGAAGTGAACGAAACGTTTTACTGCTTTACACTGAAAAAATCAAATGAATGCAGGTTCCAACTGTCGCATCGTTGCAGTTGGCGACGTCAAGAGAGCAAAGCATCAGTGGCAGTGCATGATAAAAGTCCAGCGCTCTCTCTCTCACTGAACGCAGCTCAGCGACTGAGAGCAGAGAGCATCAGCCGATCAGATACCTCGTGAGCGCACAAGAAGCCGAAGAGGCGCATCGTAAGAGAGCAAGTCGGCTGCGACGCCGCCGGCGCTCCGGCAGAATGGGATACGCTTTTGGCATTTGTGACTACACTGCTTTGGAGTCAAAAGCAATTGCAATATCCAATGCCAGGCGACTACACTGGACTAAATAATATAAAAAGGGGAATATATTAAAAATTAAAAAATACAAAAATATATACAGTGTGCCACTAATGTCTTCATACATCTTTTATTCACTTAAATTTCGTTCTAATGAGTCAAAAATTTCGTTAACCCATTAAGTACCCGTCAAAAATTATGAATTTTAAAAAAAGTCTTTTTTGCAAATTTTTTCCTTGATTTAAAAAAAAATATTTTGATGCAGAAAAGTTCTTCAAACAATTCTAAACGTGACTGCAAAGAAAAATTTTGAAAAATCTCTTCTCTAGTATTTTGTATGATTTTTTGAAATTGCTAAAAAGCCACTTTTTGTATACAAATTAAGAAAAAAAAATAGATAAAATGGTAATTTTCAGCAATTTTCAAAAAATCATAAAGAATACATACTGAAAAGGCCAAAGTCGAGTTGTCTCGATTTTAAAATACACATAACATATTTGAATAGGTATACAATATTTTAATAGCATACTTTTAGGCACACACATTGCTTAAAACCTTAAAACAGCCATTACAAACTGCAAGTCCTTTGCGTTACGCAAGAGGTTTGGTCCTTATTTTATTTATACCAAATTTGTGTTGGTTATGTTGCTAATTTGTATGCACGGATTCCACACTTACCAAATAAATGAAATTTCGTTATTGTTAAAAAAAAAAGCCATTACAAACGTTTTGTTTGTATTTTGCAGAATGTTAGCTAATAATTGGTAGTTAATGTTTATTAACAAAACAACCTTTTTTATTTGTTGTACTTTAAAATTTTTGTACAGAATTTGAATTGTCCACCTTTGAAAAATGCTATAAAAATTTGTGTAAAACTTTCGCTTAGACCTCAAAGCAAATCAATTAAAATGTTATGAATTTACTCGCACTTACACTTGGAATCACACACACACATATACACACACTCGCACACACACACACACTAACTTGCATAAAGGCTACATGGGAAGCACTTAAAAGTGTGCCGCAAAACAAAGGGAATAACAACATTTTCATTCCCATTTCACACACACACACACACACGCGAAAAAATATTGCAACGATATTTTTCCAACTTTTATTGTTGTTGTTTTTTTATTGCGCTTTCTTTCCTCTTTTTTTGGCGCCATCTGACGGCGTCAACGGTTGCCTCTCTTTTCTCCATCTCCATATAAGTAATTTGTTATACCCTGGGGGGATATATTAAGTTTGCTAAAAATTATGTAACGAGCAGCAGGAATCATCATCATGTCAGGCAGAACAAATTTATGCTAAAATTTTGTCACGCCCACTATAGGTGCGTAATTCATCAAAAGTCTAACGCTAGAGATACGCGCCAGCGCGCGAGGGGTCGTGGGTTCAATTCCTGGTTTGGTCAAGAATTTTTTTATTTTTTCTTCAATTATTTTTACTTTAAATACATTTTTAAAATTTAAAGATAACGTGCAAATTGGTTCAAGTCACTCATTTATATAATATATGTTTATAGATGCCCAAAAAAAAAGATAGGAAGCTAATTAAGGATTTAAGTGGGCATCAAATCTTCAGCGTGCCGAGGCCAGGATATATTACTGCCGAGTGCACTCGACTGTTCCGCTTGTTTTTTAGTTGCGTCCGAGTCAAAACTTTGTAATTAACAATATTTTTTTGTTTTATTATAATTAGCTGGATGGTTTTACAAACTTGAAGCGAGTGTGGTTCAAAGGTGGCTTAGAGACGGTTCAACAGCAGTTAATCAAATCAGTTTAGTGGTTCAAATAGTTCAACAGCTGCAACAGCTGTCAAAGCAAAATTTCTTGTTGAAACTAAAATGAATATAATTAAATTCAATATAAATCTGTAAAATCGAAAAGCTTCCTTTAGATGAATTAAAATGAGATAGGAAAATATTCTAAAATACATAGACAGACTTTCAAAATATATAAGAAATTCATTTGTTCAAATTATCTATCAACAATCTTTTATAGATCAAATTGTATTGGTTCTCACTTATGAATTAAAATAAGCTTGAGCTGCTTTTATCTCTCAGCTTCATTCAGTTGAACTTCTCAGAAAGAAACGTTCAAATTGTCTAAAATTGTCCGCTCTTTATTTTAAAGAAAATATCAGAAAACTTGTAGCTTTTTACAGCTGAACTTTTCAATATTGGCATCTGTAAAATGTAGCCAATGAAGTTTTAAGCTGAACTGAACTTTTCTGAAGGAAACTTCTAGCTATCAAATTTCAAATATAAAATGAGACTATCTAATTATAATCCATCTTAATCTCAACAAGATTGAACAAATAGAAAGATGGTAATGGCTGTTTACAAATTTTTAGCAAATGTGCATGCCTAAAAGTATGCAAGTAAAAATATTTTATGCTTACTTAAATAAGTAATGTGTATTTTAAAGTAGGGACTACTCGACTTTGGCCTTTTCCGCTCTTGTTGCAGCTAAAATAAACTAAATAAACACAAAAAATAAACTCTAATAAGAAACATATTTGCTAATGAAAGTTTCCTCTATGCCAGCGGTGGGCAAGAAATCTGAATTTAGGAGCACTCGAACAACAAAAACCCTATTAGAGTCTACATACTATAAGTTGAGAGCAGCCGCTGCTCTCGGAGCCACTGCGTGCCCACCGCTGCTCTGTGCGGCACTGACAATGAAAGAGAGATAGAGCGAGAGTTAGAGAGGGAGGGAGTGAGAGTAAAACATTGTGACAAATTGCTGTCGATTGTCAAAAGTCATAACTAGGCAATCGAGGCTGTGAGGCAACATATTTGCACTGCAGCATTGCCTGGCAGCACTTGCCACATGCCTCATACCCCATACCCCATGCCACATGCCACATGCTTGCAACACGACTCTGTCGCTGACTCTGTCGCTGTCTCTGTCTGTCTGCCTTTCTGATTCCTGCCTGCTTGCTTTGGGCTCAACTAGGATGAATTGGAAACAAGCAGAAGTGCAAGTGGAAGTGGAAGTGGGCAAAGTCAACTCAAAAGTGGAATGCGTTAAGCGCACTGCAAATGCAACAGATGCAGATGGATCTGGAAATCTGGCCAGCAAATGCCAGACAGAATTAGAAGTTCTACTTTTAAATCCACTATGGGCAAAATAGCCATATTTTTTGGGGCATAAATTCAATTTTTTTTTTTTTAACACTTTGAAATCTATATTCTGAAACATACCCGTTAATCTAATTATAACTATAATGATTAGTAATCATAATCATTAGTAATTTTATTATTTTTGTTTTAAAGTCGAACAAATTATTAAATTACGATTATTTTCGGTTTTGCCCAATTATTTAATGATTACGATTACAAAAAATCACAAATAATCAGAAAAGCTAAAAGTAAAGAAAAATAATTTTTTTTTAACATTCGGATTATTTTATTTATTATTTTTAATTATTTTTGATTATTTATGACTATTTAGTAATAATCATATTATTTTTAATTTTCACACTCAAAGTGGCCAAAATAATCAGAAAAAATCAAAAATAATCCGAAATAATCAGAAAGACTATACTTTATTTTTCTGATTATTTTTGAATAATTGTAATAGTTTTAGATTATTTCTGATTTTTTGCAATCGTAATCATTAAATAATCACAAATTTTTCAACAGTGAATTATATAGTCACTACGAATATTTCCAAAAATAATCTAATTGATTAGTAATTTTAATCGAAATTTAACAGGTATGTTCTGAAGTAAGAATAAAAAACCTTTTTACCTTTCAGCCCAATTTTACTCAGGATAAAATTAAAAAACCTTCAGTTTAATAAGCTATTCAAATTGAGTTTATGCCAAAATATTACACTTTTTTTGTATTAAAAATTGTCGGAAAAAAAAAAGTTGTTTCTAATACAACTTTAGTTAATAATACCACAAAATATCGAGCTTTTTTCCATTGTGCAAGACCAGACCCAGTTGTAGACTGCCTTCTAGATGCCCTTTCCAAAACATTGGTTAGACAGGCCATTAGAAGCAGAGAAGCGTCGCATCGCCTAGAAAACAAAACAGAAAAACGCAGCCACAACAATGACAGGCAATGGCTGGACAATGGACAATGGAAAATGGAAAATGGTCAACCGACAGCTATGGAAAATAACAAAATACGCAGAAAAAACAAGCGGGAAAGACTACAGGCGGGTTCCCAACTATAGCATACCCAATACTTATTTAAAGAAAAATATAAAAAAATTCATTGCATACTTTTAGGCACGCGCATTGACTAAAAACTTAAATAAGCCATTACGACCGTTCTGTTTGACCGATCTTGTTGCGATTAGCTAGGAATATAGCTAATAATAGTAGTGTACGTTAAGAAGCAAAAAAAATACGAATGCAATATACCCTTTCACTTATTTTTTGAAGTAACGGGTACACAAAAAGTGTAGAGCATAAAAAATGAACAGAGAACAAACGCCTTTTTTTTTTTTTTTTTTTTTGATTCGGCAAAGTGTTGAAGCTACAAAGTACAACCACAACAACTAAACAACTAAACAAGTGAACAGCAACAAAGATAGCAACAAAAGTGAAATGACAACATGACATTGACGTTGGCGTTGGTAAAAGGATAAAGCGTAAATGAGTTGCCAACCACAAAACAACAACAATGACAATGACAATGACAACAAAACCATTAGAAAAACAATTTAGTTGGCTGACAGCGTTCGAAACAGCGTTCATTCCACTGTCAGATGCACTTAATTGATAGTTTTAGTTTATAGTAAGTGTCACACTTGAAACATATATAGTATGTATACTACCAGAAATACATTGTTAACAGTTTTAAAGTCATTTTATAGAGCATCAAATTGCAGCAACTCATTAAATAGCTTGCTTAGAAACTTCTAATAAGCTCTTAGTATAATTAAATAAGCCATAACACACTTAAAGAGCTTTTATGAGCTTTCAATTTATTTCGAATCTTAACTTCTTACTATGTAACTCGTTAAGAAAATTTAATTATAGCAAGATAATTAAAGTCAGCGGTGGGCAAGAAATCTGAATTTAGGAGCACTAGAACAACAACAACCCTATTAGAGTCTACCCAAGTTGGGAGCAGCCGCTGCTCTCGGAGCCACTGCGTGCCCACCGCTGATTAAAATGATAGTTCATAGGCGAAAACACATTTTAAGAGCTTTAATCAGCTTTCAATGTATTTTTCTTATCTTAATTTCTCATTAAATAACTTGCTTAGAAACTTTTAATAAGCTTTCAGGGCAATCAGAATGATAGTTAATAGGCAATTACACCATCAAAAAGCTTTAATCAGCTTCAATGTATTTCCAATTTAAATTTCTCATTAAGTAACTTGCTAAGCAGCTTTTAATAAGCTTTTAGCATAATCATAATGATAGTTCACAGGCGAAAGCACATTCAAAGAGCTTTAATGAGCTTTCAATGTACCTTTAAAGAGCTTCAATGAACTTTCAATGCATTATTCATCTGAATTTCTCATTAACCTGAATAAAAAAATAATTCAGCTTAATTTTCTGAAGCATGCTAAATAACTCGCGATTTACAAGTTAGCTGAAGCTTGAAATTTAAAACAGCGCTTTATTAAATTAATTATTCAAAAAATGTACTATTGAATTTGATTTGAATTGTCTATTAAATTGAATTGATTGAATATATAATACAATAAATAAATTAACATCAATTAACGTATGAAACTTTAATTGCATCAATTAAAACAGTTGTTAAATATTCAAAGATACAAATGCGAAAGGAAAAGCAAAAGCTTTAAGCCAACTGAGATGCCAACAGACTGTCATTGGCCATCGTTTTGGCCAATTCGTTAAAGGGCCAACAACAACAGATGCGACTGTGAGACAGGAAAGGAAGAAGGGATGAGGGAAAACGGAAAAAGGGATAAGGAAAAAGGAAATAAAGGCCAGGCTGACAAACTAAACTAAAACGCAACTCAGTTATTAATTACTGGCCAAAACGAGTCTATACGATATAAATCTGTCAATATACATATACATACAAGTATATCAATATGTGTGTGTGTGTATGTGTGTGTGTGTGTGTGTGCCCTTTGTGGACGCACCCAATGAACTGGCGACCATTCGACGACGCCTTTCTGCCACCCTTTTTTTGTCGCACTCACATGGACAGTGGGTACTATGGGATAAAAGACCAAGTTTTTGCAATTCACATTCAATAAAAATGTATAATAATTGGTTTGTTTTTGGTTTAAATTTTAAAACATTTAACAATGTACGTATTAAGCTAAAATTATACAAATAAAAAAAAAATATTTTTTCCAAAGCAATTTTTAAAATACCAAAACAAAAACAAAATAGTTTCTATTATTGTTTTTTTTTAATTGTGAAATTTTAAAACATAGTTTTAAAAATCATTATTATTATTAAGTAGAAATTAAAAAAAAATTTAGAATACCATAAAAAATTGTATTTCTATTATATTTTCCATTTTTGAAACATTGCTAACTAAACTGGAATTGAGTAAAAATAAAACAATATGAAAAATAATTTCCGAAAGCTATTTTTCAAATACCAAAACAAACACAAAATAGTTTCTATTATTTTTTTTAAAAATATTCTAATTTTGAAACGTTGCTAAGTTAAAAATATGAAGTAAAAATTATTATTATTAAGTAGAAATTAAATGAATATTTAGAATACAAAAAAAAATTGTATTTCTATTATATTTTCCATTTTTGAAACAGGAATTGAGTAAAAAAAAAAATAAAAAAAAAATTATTTATTCCAAATCAATTTTTAAAATTTAACCAAACATTTGACAAAATGAAAACAAAATTGTGCATTTCAGCCCACCGTGCAGTGCTTAAGGGGAGTAGGCAAAGTTCGGGTGTAAGTTGGGTTTTCGGACAACACAACACGGCAACAATGGACATAAGGCAACACACACCTTTTTAACACTCCCTTTCACACACACACACACACACGCACACACAAACACATACTCTATATGTATGTTGTTGTTGTTGTTGTTGCTGCTGATGTCGTTGTTCATGTGGCCAGCTGACAACAACATTGCCCCATGTCTGACAACAAAACGGAAATGTTCAACGGATATATTGATTGTCAAACCTTGTGTGGGCGACTGTCACTCCTTTTCTCTCTCGCTCTCTCTCACTTTGTCTCTCTGTCTGGCAACAACCTTTCGCATAAACATCAGAAAATTGTCCTAGCCCAACCCACAGCACAATACATACATCTATAATTTGATATTTATTTTGATATTATTAAAGCTGTGGTGTCCAAACTCACACAATCAAACAAACGAAGTGAACGAAACGTTTTGCTGCTTTACACTGAAAAAATGAAATGAAAGCATATTCGAACTGTCGCATCGTTGCAGTTGGCGACGTAAAGAGAGCGAAGCATCAGTTGCAGTGCATGATAAAAGTCTAGCGCTCTCTCTCTCACTGAACGCAGCTCAGCGACTGAGAGCAGAGAGCAACATCCAATCAGATCCTTCATGTCGTGAGAGCACAAGAAACCGAATAGGCGCATTGTAAGAGAGCAAGCCACCGGGTGTGCTATAAATAGAACAGGTGTCTCTCTCTCTTTCTTTCTATCTGTGCGTGTGTCGGCTGCAGTGTTGCCAGATTAGCTAATTTCAGGCTAAAGCCTAGTACCGACGTGAGATAAATTTTTAGCGGCGGAAAATGCACAATATTTAGCTTTCGACGAGCGTAAGGCCAGAGTTGCCAATGCAGCACGGAAAAATAACATTAAATGGAATGGTAACTCTATGCGTCAGCAGCGGTTTATTTTAAATATGAACATGCAGAGCTGATTTGCAAAAAAGAGTAGAGAATAGGCAATGAAAAATGTATATTAATATTAATAGAGGAGAAATATGCGATGAAACGCAAGCACAGCGGGTATTTGGTGCACTTATCGCTTTTGAACTTTTCACGTGGATTCTCCCCTCTAAATTAATGAAAAAATACAAATATTGGCCTCTTTTCCACCTCGTTAATCAGCAGAATTTTGTCTGCTGTCTCGAAAAGCTCCAATCTGCTGTTTTTTTGTTAATTTCACCGCCATTTCTTTTGACTTATTGTGAGAGAGTGAGATAGATAGACACCGAAATATTTAAGAAATATATTTTTCGCTTGGCTTGACAGCTGTTTCAAACAGTGCTGGATAACGCCCGTTCCTTATCTGGCAACTCCGTTTTTAGTTGACGTGCGGACCGACAATCGGAGATAAATGTCGTCTTCTTCTTATTCACCTTACGCCAGCGTTTTTTTTATATGGAGTTTGACCTTACGCTACCCCTTTTTTCTGACGTCGGTACTAGGCTTAAATCTAGCATATTTAAAGATAGAAAAGCTTTTAAAATTTGCAAATAGTTATCAGCCATAAATCTAGCATATTTTCAGGTTCATATAGCATATTCGAGCAATAAATAAATAAATAAATATTTTATGTCTTAAATGGTTCACGATGACTTCATTAATGGTTTGAAAACAAAAATTGATCAAATTCGTTTTCCTAAATGGGACAAGATTAATGACACTGTCCGATTTTGATCAGATGTGCTTGCCTATAAGGACGCAGGGAATAATAATCCAATTGAGTTGCTTGCTTTAAATGCCTTGGTGAAATGTGGAAGAGGAACGCGTTTTCAGTCAGATTAATATTTGTAAAGCAAATTGTGCAACACAATGCACTTAAAAACTTTAAATGCAATATCTGGCAAAAGGTTAGTTTTTTATTTTTAATCATAATTATTTCTTTTTCAATTAATTTTTTTTTGTTTTATACATACAACTTACCACAAAAATATATAAATATTCAAGTGAGAAAAAAAATGATGAAATTATTGATTTGCTAATTAATTTAATTTAAATAAAAAGCTAATGATTTTGTATGTTTTCTTGCCTTTTGGATATAGCTTGTTTTTTAGGATATTGTTTTTTTTATTTTTACCCAAAATCTAGCTTATGCGAGCGCTCAACACCTGGCAACACTGGTCAACTGCGACGCCGGCAGAATGATGAGCTCCGATTCCATGGAATAGGCTTTTGGCATTTTGGACACCACTGTATTAAAGCCCCATTCTGGTGCTGAGGACAAAGTGCATTTGACAACACTTTAAATATCCCGAAAATTGTAATCAAAATTGTATTTGTTGAATTGGAGTTTAAGGCCACCGCAAATTTGCATTGAAAATGACAAAACTCAACTGAAATTGAAGTTGACAATTTGATAATTTAACAATTGACAATTATTATAATTAATATTACTAATATTCAAGCAATTAATTTATTGTTATTGCAATTTACTTGCATTTTTAATTTTTTGCTTATATTACTCTTCAAAAGAGCATAATCTTAGAGCTATTTAAAGCAGTCAACTTCAGTCCACCTCTGTCGTTATCGATAGTTATCGATAGTTTCGAAAGCGTACTTTATTATGAAACTTGTTGCCATTATCAAATAAATCAATAATCCAATAAATAAATAAAGTCAAGGGTTTTAGCACAACTCTTTATTAAGTCAAAATTGACTTTATTATTTTTTTACAAATCCTTATTCATATACAAATTTATATGCACATTTTATTTAATGCTAATAATCCGTACAAATTTTAGTCCTTTAAAAAAAAAACAAAATAAAATATATAAATGAAAAAGTGAAAAAACTTTGTAAGCATTAAAGCTCTCGAAATAATTTATATACTGACTCCGGGTCGCATTCATATTTGATTTTATTCCAAATTAGTTTTGTTTTCACGACACAAATCCCTTTTATTTTTATTTATTTTTTTTTTCTGGCAATAGTTTTGGCATTTTTTGTTTTGTTCGTTGAATTTCGCCTTGATCCTTGTGCATGAGCTCGGGATTATTATTAAATTCACAATGTTATGCCCAAAAGTGTTGTCGAGCATTTGTACTAAAAAAAAAGGGAAGCTCTAACCAAAAAAAACAGTCAAAAGAAGCGCTAAACTTCAACTCCGTGCTCTGTCCGTCATACATATATTTGTTGCATATTAATGTTGTTCATTAAAGTTGAATAGAGAATTTGATGGAGAGAGATAGAAGACATGTGTAATGTGTGTGTCCCCTTAAGTAAGTTTGTTCGTGTGCAAAGGGTCGTGGGCTCAAATCCTGGCTTGGTAAAAAAATAGTTTTCCTTTTTCTTAATTTTTTTTCCCTTTCATAAATTTTGAAAATATTATATCATATGTCATATGCACCTATAAACAGTCACAACAACTAAACACCCTGTAAAAAACATAAGCGTCAAAATTCTACATTTAGTTTTTGTTTTTCTCACAAATGCTGAGCATTTTTTTAAGTTATTTAAAATTTTATTTTACACAAATTTGTATAGGGTATTTTAGCAGCTGCAATGCAAAATTAAGTTTAAGTTTTTGGCTCTCAGTTTGTGAAGCTTAAAGTCTTCATTAATTTAGATGCTCAGCTTTCTTGCCTTGTGGCAACTTTGACATTTCCTTTCTAAGCACTTGAAATATTTACAGGGTATTTGGTTTATGGACTTCTTGGTTTTCCACATAGTTCCAATGGAGGGCGAAAGTATTATAGTAAAATATTTAATTTACACTTTGCAGGCTGTATCTATTAATCGATATTGTCATCGATAGATTTTCGAATGCCGGTCGGAATTTTGTCCTTATTCAACATTTTTCGTTTACATGAATTGTCGATAATTATGGGATAGTATATAGGGTATATTACTGTCGAGTGCACTCGGCTGTTCCGCTTGTTTAGAATTAAGATAGTGTGACAAGTTGGTAAGGAAACCGAACACAAAGCTGAGCTATAGGATAATGATTGTAAACATAAAAGATTGCCATTAAATCAAATGTCCGCAATGCGCCGAATAGCGTGGAAAATGGACAAAATCTCGTTCCGGAAAATGTGGCAAATAAAACAAATGCCAATATATACAATTTTCATTTTAATGCGTGTTTTTTTTTTTTGTTTTTTTTTTTTTGAAAAGGCGGGCAAAGAGCAGAAGAGCGTCATTAAATCCTGTTCGTGGCTAAGCAGTTTTTATGCCGCTTCCGGTTGCCGCAGTTAACGCAAAATGGCCCCACGAACGAACCGGAAGCCCAAGTGTCTTCCCACTTTCCAGCTTCCAGCTTTTCACTTTATCTCTCACTTCGCTTCTCTTTTCTTATATACATATGTATTTCTCTCTCCCTCTTGAAATTTGCGACATTATCGCATTTATTTGGCGTTGAATCGTTCGCCTATGTTCGCATTTTTATTTGAAAGGACATCGCATCGCCATGTCCTTGCCATGTCCTGGCCGTGACTCCCTACGGTGTTTAGACGGCGTTGACAATTACTGTAACTTGCCACTTGAATGCTCTTAATACAGTGATGTCCAAACTCATACAAACAAACGAAGTGAACGAAACGTTTTACTGCTTTACACTGAAAAAATCAAATGAATGCAGATTCGAACTGCAGTTGGTGCCGTAAAGAGAGCGAGGCATCAGTTGCAGTGCATGATAAAAGTCTAGCGCTCTCTCACTGAACGCAGCTTAGCAATTGACAGCAAAGAGCAACAGCCGATCAAATGCTTCGTGAGAGCACAAGAAACCGAATAGGCGCATCGTAAGAGAGCAAGCCACAGAGTGTGCTATAAATAGAACACGCTTATTCTGTCACTCTCTCTCTCTCTCTGTACGTGTGTCGACTGCGACGCCGACAGAAGGGCCAAAAATTGGGTAGCATGGATATGTTTGCCCAAGTTTTTTTTGGGGCACTCGGGGAGGGTTGCTTTCGTTCGGACTGACAAGGCTTGACAACCCTTGCGTATCGAAGGCAATCGCAGGGCGTGCGGATTAATGCACACAGCATAACGACAGACAACCAGCAATGAAATCAGCAAATAATACACAGCGAGAAAACAATGCAAGTTGTCGATATATTGTCGAAAAAAAAATGTCGAGTTTAAGTAAATCGAGTTGTCAATTTTTACAACACTAACATCAATACTTAATTTTGTCATACTTACGACAGCAGTTATATTTTTTAACAGACCATGTTATATTCGTTAGCAGAGCATGTTATATTCGTTAACCGAGCATGTTATATTCGTTAACAGAGCATGTTATGTTAAATACATGGTTTTCTCGCTCTGTGCTCACATGGAGAAGCGGTAACAGCTAGAGAAGGAGGGATGGAGGTAGAGAGAGTGCGTGAGAAGGGTAGCCTTTGGCGTTGACAACAACAAAAACACTGTTTCACTATTGACCTTGGAGCTTTGTGCCGCCCTTGTCAACGCCTTCATGCTCTGCAATGAAATGAAATGGAGCCCACGACCTATTGCCACATAAATAAGTCACAGAAACTGAAACATATTCATACATACATACACATAGACTGATATATAAATATATATTTTTATCAAGTCTATATATTTCTATATACATATAAATAAATAAAAAGCCGTCAAGCAGCTGGAATTAAAACAGATTTCAGTCCAACTGTCAACCAGGCTGTCCCCCTTCCCTACCCTTCCCTTCCCTTCTCTTCTCCCTATTCCTTCCCTGTTTTCCCTCGCTCTTTCTCTTTCCTTCGTGTTTTCTGCTTCTTTTCTTAGCCATAAAAACGTTTGGCGCTCTTGCCTTCAGTTCAATTTTATTGATTTTCATTTTATTATACCCTGTAACCAATAAAACACTACTCAAAAGGGTAGCCTTAACTGCTGCTCACGTTTGTAACAGTCTTATATAATTTATAAATATGGTATAGTTCTATGAATTTAGATTTCCTTTGCAGACAGCGTCAAAATATGTATATATGTTTATAAAGTACTTATGAATTTTAAAAAACTCTGCATTCATCATCATTTAAAAAGATACAGTTGCTATTTTTGGCATATCCATAGTTCAATATCTTTACTTTATATTCTAAAAATTTCATAATGTTATCCTTGTAAACATAGAAGTTATGAGCTCATAAGCCCAAATTTACCATTTTTTTTGGGTATTTTTTTGTCAAAAACCTTTTTTTCTTCAATTTTTTCAAATTTGTATTTACAGCGTATTTCAAAAGACGTGCTCTGTGTTTTTCTTATCTATTTTCTAGCTTTTTTTTTTCTTTTCTGATGCTTCAACATTTGTCGTCGAACGTAATTTGCCGTTACACGCCCCGCACACAGCTGCTTCCTCCATTAACCCATGAAACCCACCCAAAAATACTTCAACCCAACTTCCCCTCCCCCCTAAACACATAATGTTCTCACATTAAGTTTATTTTTGTGAAGCAAAAACAAATTTTTTTTATTTTAAATTAAAATTAGTTAAAAGTAGTGCTAAGTTGGTCAAAGGGGGTTGTTCAGTTAATGATGTTAATAAAGTAATAAAAAAAAAAAAAAAAAAGCTATAAAAAAAACCAAGTTTCTCATCTGCTTGCCACAATGTGCATAAATGTGTCATGCCTACAATACAACTACTTCCTGCCCCCTCCCTACTCCAACTGCCCCCCTCCACAATTATTCCACCCACCCCGAAGCAATCAAACAGCCGTTGAAATGGCTACCGGTTAACCGGTTACACATAGTGCGTCCGGTAGCAGTCGCAGTCGCTGTCGACGTCGACGTCGCCGTTGTCGTTCAACATCCTTAAATAACATTGCGTTCTTCTTTATTGGTCGTTAAATCTCTTGCGGTTGTCTTCCATTGCGAGCCTCAAACTTGCACTGCCATCATCATCTCCAAACATCTCCACCACCACCATCAGCAGTACCACCATCATCACCACCACCACCATCACCAACACATACATAACATCACCTACCCACCCCTACCTATTAACGGCGCCAGCATTGCCACAAACCCCCGTTGCCGTCACACCCCCGTCGCACCCATTGCCATTGAGTTGGGCTCGAGGCTGAAACTCAATTCGAATTTCGAGTTTTGCTTTACGATCTACATGTGCACTGTGGTGCGCCATCAATTTGCATGCGCTCAATTTTTGCACTTATTTTTGTGAACACTTTCTCGTCCTAAATTATAAGAATGTGGTTGAAACATACCTGTTAAATAATGATTAGTAATCATAATCATTAGTAATTAAATAGTCGAACTAATGATTAAATTACGATTATTTTCGGGTTTGCCCAATTATTTAATCATTACGATTACAAAAAATCAAAAATAATCTAAAATTTTTACAATTATTCAAAAATATTTGGAACAAATTAAAAATAATCTTTTTGAGTATTCGGATTATATTTGATTTTTTTCTGATTATTTCTGATTTTGGCTACTTTGGTTGTGAAAATTTAAAATAATTTAATATTAATATTAACAAATAATCGAAAATAATCAGAAAAAAATCAAAAATAACTTACCTACTCAAAAAGATTATTTTTGAAAATTTTAAATTTTTTTTAAATTAATTTTGAATAGTTGTAATAATTTTAGATTATTTTTGATTTTTTTGTAATCGTAATCATTAAATAATCACAAATTTTTCAACAGTAAATTATATAGTCACTACGACTATTTCCAAGAGTAATCTTATTGATTAGTAATTTTAATCGAAATTTAACAGGTATGGTTTGAAAATGTCAGATATATGTAATTATGTAAATAATTTGTTAGTAAGAGAATTCTAGATAAAGCACGAATTAATAAGTCATCAAAGTAAAATAGAAAATTCATCATAATTTCAATTGCATTTCGTCCACTGTGCGACAGTAGCAGCCACTCAAAATGTCCCGTTGCTGTTGTTGGTGTTGCTGAGTTGTTTGCCGGCGGCAAAAGTACGCGAAGGCAGCCGCAACCAATTCGATTTCATTCCGTTTCATTCCATGCCACTCCATTCCTGAAGCTAAACGAATAACAGGAAGAGAAAACGAGGACGAGGATGAAGACGGGACACGCTGACGCCAACGTTGTCGCTGGCGTCGCATCGTTGTTGTTTTTGATTTTGTTGTTGCCCAATTTTTTTATACCCTGTTCCCAATTAAAATGGACAAAAAAAAACGGGTTGTCTTTGGGCAGACTATGAATTTTCTCTTGTCCCATAAATTTTTAATATTTTAATATTTTGTATGCCCAATACATTCTACAGGGTATCCTTGCTGTCGGGCTTTTCTGCTGCGTTTTCTTTTTAAGGATTAACAGAAGAAGCAGCACACATGTGCCTATTTTGTTGTCTGGCATTGTATTTAATATTTTAATTTTATTTGCTTTTCTTGTTTTCTATTTTTCTATTATTCTTTTTTTCTCTTTGCATTGCACTTTTATCATTTCACTTTCAGTCCTGCTTCTTCCCTTGTCTATGTATTCAACTCTCCCTGTGTCTGTCTCTCTCTCTCTCTCTATCACTGTCACTGTCTCTGCCTGCCTTTGTCTTGCTCTTCCTCCCTTTTGTTTTGTGTGAGTTTCTTCACTTGTGACTTTGGCATTTTACTGTTGTTTGCTTTGTGGCCAAGTTTTAGCTGCTCCCTTTTGTGTCTGTCCTTTCGCAGGATGCCAACAATAAGGTTCATTTTTATTATTGTTTCCTTTTCGGCACTCGCAACAGCTGACGCTCGTCAACGCCAACGTCGACGTCTACGTCGCCGTCAACTTCAGCTGCGAAGGTTGCGTGGCAAAGCAAACGTTAATTAAATTAAGTAAAAGTAGCTAAATATGTTTGCATTTTGTTCCAGTTGGAGAGCTGCGCTCTTCAAAACAACCAGCTGCCTGGTCTAGGTATGTGTGTGTGTGTGTGTGGGGGGAGGGGTGGGGGGTAAGGTTAAAGGTCGTGGTTGGGTTCGTTGTTCGAGCAACGAAACTAAACGTTAATAAGCTGCTTTAATTCGACTGCCTTAGCGACTGTAATTAGCCAAAAAACAATGAGCTCATATTGTGTGCGACTTGAAGATACCCTGTAAATGTTAAAAACACTCTTTGATACCCTGTAAATGTTAAAAGCAAAATTAACAAGCTAAAAAGGCTATGATCCAGTTTCCGACTATGGGATGCCCGTTACTTATTTAAATATACCTAAAAAAAATGCATTGCATACTTTTAGCCACTTACATTGCATTACAAACTTAAATGAGCTATTACTACCGTCCTATTTGACCGATCTTGTTAAGATTTGGTAGCATGATAGCTTATAATAAAAGATAATGTTATTTGTCTTGGACGGACAAAAAAAATATACTTTTAAAATGTGTGTATTATTTTTTTCCATAATTGAACGGATTTTTGATTTTATTCATCAAATATTTGAATTATTTGAAAGATAAATATATTAAGCAAAAATTCGTATGGATAACCGTAACCGTTAACCGATTCATTTTGGGAACCGTTACGGAAACCGTAACCGAAACAAGTTTTTACTATTATAACTATAAGTACCGAAAAATATTCAAAATTGTTAAGGTGTTTTCACCATTTGAGAAACTTTATTTAATTTTCTGCCTAATTTCTGAACTTATTTAATTTAAAAATTGATCTCCATAAAAAAAATCGTAATTTCTGAAATTTGTGAAAATTTTATTTTCAAATTTACATGTCGAATGAAAAACTGAATATTTTTGCAATTAAAAAGTCCAAGTTTTAACACAAACATTAATGTCACAAGTCACATCAAATCATATACATCTGTTGCATATAGTCAAAACACCCGTTCTTACCAATTTACAGGTCATACAAATGCAAATAAAAAAATATTAAAAAACAAATTTTGAGAGTTATAAATATGACAAACAAAATGTCAAGATAAATATGATATGATACGATAAGAGAATTTTTAAGAAAGGATTGTCGCCCAATTTTTCAAAATGTATAGACATTAAAATTATATGGCTTTATTGATGTGTGTGTGTCTGTGTGTTTTTGTTGCTTTGTTTGTGTTGTAATGGCAAAATAAACAAGCCCAAAACACAGGCAGAGAGAGCGAGAGAGGGAGAGAGTGAAAGAGCGAGAAGGACAAAACTTGAAACGAGAAAAACAAATTGAAAATTGAAAATTTTTTGTGCCTCGTCTGTTGTTGACTTCATTTTGCAAACGGTTTTTGAAATTGTTGTTGCTGTTGATGTTTCCCAACTTGTTGTTGTTGTTGATTTGCATTAAGCATTTATTTTTAGTAGCAAACACACACACACACACACACACATTTTTAGCTAAACAAAACAAAGGCGAAAGGCAAATCGATTAAAGGCTTTGCCTCTTTTGCACGTGACGTCGTCGTCGTCGTCGTCGCTCTCTAAGCCCATTCACAGATTGTTGGTAAGGGCTTGAAGAAGAGAAAGTTGAAGGACACAGCCCTGGACAGCTAAAGAGCACGAAATACAGTCAAACTGCCCTAACTGGAATCATTCAACCATCCAAGCCTAATGTTAACGCTGAGACGCTAGACTAGAACCAGTTGAGAATTCTAAGTCGCAAAAGTGATAAAACAGCCGTTAAGCTAATTTAGTCCTTTTTGGAGACTTTAACTTATAAAACCCGTTTTTTAATTTTTTTTACTTTTATTGTCACTCGAATTACGTTACAATTAGAGAAAATTAGAGCTATTAAAATAATTAAAGCCCATAAAAGCCTCCAAGAAGTGCGCAAAAACATTTTTTATGTTTGGCAACTTTTCATTTTCAAGATAATTTCAATGTTAAACCAAGGCGTTCGCACGCGACAAAAAAAAAATCACTTTTATGGCGAACCTTTCTTACACTGATTTCAACGAAACCTGAAGAAATATTTTAATACGATTAATTTTAAAATGTTATTCATTGATTAAACTTAAAATTCTTTTGTATTTGACTCAAAAATATTATGTAGTTTATTTTTAATTTAAATTTTACTCAGTGTCGCACGCGACATTTTGTTCCACAAATTATATATCGAAAACAGCTTGTAAAACTTGTTTTAAATTAAACATTCAATATTTTTCTATGTATCTAAAATTTAAATTTATGTAATCGTTAGAATGTGAATGGTCGTTTTTGGAAGCCAATTTATTTAAAAAAAAGGTCAAAAATATATAAAAAGTTAATTTATTGCTATGTACAATTGGTATGCTCATCCTTATAAATTTATTCTATCCTATATTGCTTCAATAAATAACTTGAATATATTTCTGGAAGAACATTTCTGGAAGAACATTTCTGGAACAACATTTCTGGAAGAACATTTCACAAGATGTGAATTTTCGATACATTTTAAGTATTTTAAAAACTTGTTAAAAGTGTTAAAAAAATGACTCGCGTTTCTATTATTTTCTGCGTCAGTGTATGGCCATGGGTTAAGGGTGGCCCAATACTAAATGGTCCGAGAGTACCACATGCGCCACATGGCAAATGACCATAATTGAGCTGTATAACAAGGCCCAATGACCGATTAAGCGTCGACGTCGACGTCGACGTCGTCATCATTTCAAGTGAAGTTGCCAGTTGCTGACCCACAACCTCAATGAGATGGAAGGAAGGAAGGAAGGAAGGGAGAAAAATGTGAAATGTTGAATGATGTGGGACGGTATGGTGCTTAACTGGAGCCCTGTGAGTAATGTTGGCAAGGCAAATAAATGCCGAGCTGTTGAGGCTATGAATCAATCAACAGGAAAGTAGCAAAACGCAAAAGTAATGGAAAACCATGCGGAATTGCGAGAAAGCACAAAATGTTAATGTGAAATGAAAATGGCGAAGAAAAGCCAGAAGAAAGATTTAAAGCAGCGATGGGCACGCAGTGGCTCCGGTAGCAGCGATTTTCTTTTTATGAATTATGATAAAAATGAGTGATTTAAACCAATTTGCACGATATCTTTAAGTTCTACAAATTTATTAAAAGTAAAAATAATTTAAAAAAGCTTAAAAAAAATTGTTGACCCAGCCGGGAATCGAACCCACGACCAATCGCACACGGAGAAACCGATTTAGTTAATCCTGTCAAATGCAGTACACATGCATTCAGACAGACAATTCAAATGAACGAAAAATGTTCAATAAATATCAAGTTTCGACCGGCATTCGAAAATCTATCGATAACAATATCGATTAATAGATACAACCTGCAAAGTGTCAATTAAACAATAGATAACAATATCATAAATCATAAAATTATCAGTTACATATTTCAGAAAAAGAAGAAACAAACCCATCGATAATAAAATAAACTTTCGCCCTCCATTGGAATTATGTGGAAAACCTAGAAACCCATAAACCAAATACCCTGTACAAATTTCAAGTGCTTAGAAAGGAAATGTTAAAATTGCCATAAGGCAAAAAAACTGAGCATCTAAATTAATAAAGACTTTAAGCTTCACAAACTGAGAGCCAAAAACTGTTAAATTTGGTATGCAGCTGCTTAAATACCCTATACAAATTTTTATAAAATCAAAAAATGTTCGAGAATCAACAACAAAATGCTGAATTTTGACATTAACTTTATTTTTTATTATTATTATTTACAGGGTGTTTATATTTAGTTATAGCTTGTGTGTAAGTGCATTATGTCTATGTATATTATCGCTGGAATATTATATCTTTTTTGTGGTTGGAACACGTCAACTCAACACTTTTTTTTTTTTTTTTTTTGCTTTTTACGCTTATCAGATTGTCGTATAATCAGGCGAAAAGAAGCGTATAAAAATGAGCAAGCAGTCTGAGTATCTGGCAAACATTTATATACATATATATCTTTGATTCACTCTTTTTTCAATGTCTATCTCCTTCTAGCTAGTTGCTTATCTTATCAATGAGTAGAAAAAAAAAAAAAACGACAACGTCGACAAACTTCAATTCAATTTCTTTTCAATTTCTTGCACACACACATAGCACACCTGTCAAGCTCCCTCCCTTCCAATTTCATCCTCTTTTGTCAGTCACTTTTTCTGCAGCTGAGTAAATCTGAATCTCTCAGATTTCCTCGTCTTATTATAATGATGAGCGACGACGGTGTCGTGTTTTCATTAAGCACCTTTCCCATTTCCCCTCCCTCTCATTTTCCAAGCAAGTACCCAAAAAATGTAAATTCGAAAATGTTCTCTAATAATAATAATAATGATGATGATGATGATGATGTCGTGTAATAATACAATATGTATGTGTGCTGGCATATTGTCAGCGAGCTAGGGGAAAAACGCAGTTGTTGCCTGGCCTTTGATCTAATCACAGGCAGAGGCCTACACCAGTGTTGCCCATCTTGCCTTTTTGGCGGACAGATCTGTCCGTTTTGAAATTGCGCAAAAATTTTAAAACGTCGCCCATTCGGAAAAAAATTACTTTTTTATTTTGTTTTATCCTTGTATTCATCCTTTTTTAATTGTTAAGTCGCTTAAGCAATTTATCAATTACTCAAATTGATATTCCGATATCGATAGGCATTTCTCAAAGCCATGCAGCCAGTGCTGCCCATTTGTTCTTTATCCAGAAAAATTACTTTATTTTATTTTATTATTTTTTATTTATTTAAATTTATTTTTTTTTATTCTTTATTCATCCTTTTCTATTGTTCTAAGTCGCGCATAGAATTTATCAAATAGCTAATACTTTCAATGTTGGAGCTATTTTTAAAGCTACACTGAAAAAAAGACCACTTTCTAAAATCAAGAACATTCATCTTAAATATTTTGTTCTTTAAATAAGAATATTTTAAGACCAAATTACTAAAACTAATAATATTAATCTTGAAAATCGTAAGTTCTTTCTATAATAATATAATTCTCAAATTTAAATATTTTCTTCCTTATATAAGACCATTTTAAGACCAAATTACTAAAACTAAGAATACTATTGAAAAAAACCATAAGTTATTAATATAATAATAAAAATCTTAGATCTTAGATCTTTTTCTCCCAAAATAAGAACAAAAATCTTAAAGTTTTGTCACTTTTTGAGACTGTCCGTTTTCTGTCTTTTTTTTGGGTTAACAGGCCCTTTTTGTGTAGAGTAGTTGGCAACACTGTCCCACACACACACACTGGATTTTCATCCTGCCTCCCCTTAAAGATGTTTCGATCTGCGGCTTCCAGCGAAATGTTAATTTTGTGCTAATGAAAGAGGCGTCTATTTGGTGTGTGTGTTTACCTCTCACTCGCACTCTCTTTTTCTGTCTCTCTCTTTCTCTTTCTTTTCCCCGTTTTGGTTGGCATTTAGTCGCCATTTTGTCAGCCAGCTTGTCTAAGTCTTAGATTCCTATATATTGACAAGAAGTATTCCAATGCTGAGATTTATGCAAGCAACAAAATGAAAAGGAACAGGGAAAAAAGAGAAAATCTTTGATTTTCCTGTTTCCTCGTCTATTGTAATGCTACAAAGTCATTTAAATCAGCAGTTTTAAGTCGTTTCTTGAATGCGGTAATAATATTAAAGAGATGGAGAGTCAAAGATTGAAGACAAATTAAAGATTATCAAAAAACTAAATATAATAATTGTTTTTGGACTCAAAGGATACATTTTTAAGCTTCAAAATATACAAATTTTGGTTTGTCTGTTGTTTGACCGAATCTAATCAATTAATTTCTACCCTTGCCTGTTACTTTTATTATTTCTTGAAATAAATTAAGGATATTTTCCATGTTCTTTCATTTTCTTGTTTTTTAAGATAAAAACCATATTGAAAGGTCATTCAATACATATTAATAATTTGAAGTTAAGTTGGGCACACAAATTGTAACGTTCGCAACAAACAAAAATTACGATTTTTTATAAAACGCTACTACATATCATTATTTTTTAAGCAGCATTAACTTAACTTAACTTTTTGGATTTAGATATTTCTTGTTTATTATGAAGTTTACGCTAAAAAATAAAGTCTACTTGCATTTTTTGTAACGTTCGCAACGGAACTTTCAGCAAGCTTAACTGTTATACAAACACAAAAAGGCTTTTGTCTCAAAAATTGGTTTAAAAGTACTCCTAAAGAACTGAATTTTTCAGAAAATTTCATTTAAATATATTAATAAGATTGTCAAAAGATTTATCAAATAGTTTAACCTGATTTTCTTCAACAGTACTTATAAACTTTTATCATAGTCTAAAGTACTCTTCTTAATAATCTCGTTCTCTTTAAAGATAAATGAGAATTGTTGAAGGTTAAATGAATTTGGTAAGAACAGAATCTAATCCCTATATAAATGCGAAATCATATCTTGCATCATCATATCACGAATTTTATTCTTCAAGTTCTTCAAAAAAAGTTAAAAAAAAAATAAAAAATAATTAATAACCCAAGGCGGAACACGCCTTTTCTTGAATTTCTAAGGCACAATTAAAGTAATCGATAAATATGTAAATAGACAAATTTGTATTATTCCAATTCCAAAAATTGTAAAGGTTTTAATTTATATAAGCGACTATTATCGATTTCTGGTATCGAAGAATGATAACATTGTAAATGTGAAAATTAATTTGTTTTTTTTTTGTTTTGATAAATGAATCGTTTTCGATGCATGATATCGATACTTGTCGATAACTTGTATCAAAAACAGTATTATCGATAAATGTATTTTTTCGATAAATTTCATTCGATAAACATATAAAACAAGGAACAAATTGTTTGCGTGATACTTACCAAATGTAAAACTGTATTGACCACCTCCCGATTGGTCACCTGGCCGACCTCGATGAGGCCGATAAGGACGGCAAATTTCAAGTTATCGGCGGTTGTCATTCTGACAATTTCGTCGGGCCGTTTGATGTCGCTAAACGGCGGACGCATGATGTCCGCCATTTTTGATTTGTTTTTGTATGGTATCGGTTATCGATTTATCGGTTATCGATTGTTATCGATATATATTTAATTTGTTAAATTTTATTTGATTTTTGTTGTTTTTTGTGTTGTTTTTTGTTATATTTGCGTTGCAATTGTGCATAGACAAATAGCAATTTATCAATTAGTTGTTATACTTGTTATTAGATCAAGTTATGTTTAGATTTTAATGGATGGAATGCACAATGGGAAATACACACACACACACACAAACACAGAAATGCACGAGCACATACACACACATACATATATATATGCAAGGGTATATATATATTTATTTTTGGATATATGTAAACAATAAAGATTGATTTTTGATTTTTATTTATTTGGGGTATAACAACAAAAAAATATTTATCGAATTTGACTCCTTTTTTTTTGATTTTATAAATTTTTATTTTTTATTTTAATTTAATTTTTGTAATTGAATTTTTGAATTTTTGTTGCACTTTTTTTTTGGGCCTGCGGCTCAAAATTTCAATTTGATTTACACATTTGTTGTTGTTGTTGTTGTTGTGTTGCATGTTGTTGTTGTTGAGCCGCTTCGTTGTTGTTGTTGCTGCTGTCGCTCATATTGAGCAACTTTTGTTGTTGCCAACGATTCTTGAAACACTTTTTTTTATTTTTTTTTTTTACTTTTTGTTAAACATTTTAGATTAATTAGTATTTAGTATTGCACACTTTAGAATTGCCTTTTATAATTCAAGTTATTAATTTTTGGAATATTGATGGTTTTTTGTGATTTTTTTTTTTGTGGAAGCATTCAAAACGAGAAAGAGAAAAAGAGAATTGGAATGAGTTAAATGCAAAGTTTCAGTAAAAAACAAGCGGGAAAGGTTAAAGTCGGGCTCCCGACTATAGGATAACCGTTTCTTATGTAAATAAATATTAAAAAAAAAGTATTGCATACTTTAAGGCACGTGCATTGCTTGAAAACTTAAAACAACCATTACTAGCGTTCTGTTTGGCCAATTTTGTTGTGATTCGGTTGAGTGATTGCTCATAACAAACACAATATGCTCTTTCACTTCAATTTCAAGTAACGGGTATAAAATATATAAATTAAGCCAACGAAAAATGTTTGTTAAAAAATAAAGAAACTGTTTAAAAAATAATAATTTCAAAATGTATCAAAAGGACTATTTACACATCTATGTATATAAATGTTGTGTTGGTATTGGAGGGGCGTGGTCAAAGGGGCGTACACACACTCACGCACAGACAAGCTAATCAGGCCTGTTCCGGTTTTCACTTGTTTTTTGCGAATTTCAATCCGCAAGATTTGACCGAATTTCCCTTAAAATTCCTTTACATTTCCTACGAATTACCCTCCGAATTTCCCATCCACATTGTGTTGAGTAATTTTTTGCAGAACAGTGCTGGAAAATGTTTTAAGCGAATCAGACATTTGCGTCAAAAGAATTTTCGCCTGTTAACAAATTTATTATTTATGTAATTTATTCATCAAATATTTATTTAATCATAAGTCGAAACATTTTTCAAAGGAAAAACCTACTTTCGTTATAACTTTTATATTTTTGAAAGCGCGGGCTGATTTCAGTGCTGGAAATGTCTTTTTGCAGAGTTGTCAATTGTTGCACAGTGTTTGTTTACATAAATAAGCAGATCTTTTTTGCATTAAATTACAAACAGTTTTGTCCAAACTTGCAGTTAAAAAACAAGAAATTTAATTCTTTATTTTACGCAATGCATAAAAACATTTAAATTGTGGTATAAAATATGTACCAAAGTATTTACTACTTTCTTCATATACAAGGGCAGCCCTAATAAAGTTGCCATTCATTTTCACAAATATTTGCGGAAACCAGAACAGGTCGAGCAAATCCGACAAAAATGTTAGGTTAGAGTCTTATCGATTTCGGGGTATGATGAAATAAAAATTATTTAAAAATCAAATACAATATTTTTTTTTTATCTGATAACGTAGTACTATTCCCAAAACATTGAAGTATTTTATAAATATTTTATTTTCACTTTAATTTTATGCTAAGCATGCCAAAATCATCGATTTAACCCTTCCGAATTCAAACTCACTTGCTCAATGTCACGTGAATTCAATTCGCAAAATCTTGCCGAAAGTGAAAACCGGAACAAGTGAGGGAAATTCACTTTCGCAAAATCTTGCCGAAAGTGAAAACCGGAACAGGCCTGAATATTTATTCAACGATAAAATTGCAACTTTGTACAGTAATAATAAAATTGAAATTTCTCTAAAAATATAGCGAAAACTCAAATGATAAAGGGACAAAATACGATTTTAAATCTTTATTTAGAGCTCGCAAATGTTATAAGATAAATAAATTCAATTGATTGTTGTTTTTATAGATTTTGATTTCGATTTAATTTGCTTAAAAATATTATTGCAAGCCTTTTAAAGGGTATTTTTATATTACTTTTTTAAGTAACTTTCAGTAACGTCTTATACATTCATTGCTAGCACAAAATGAGCTACATTTTAAGCAAAAAAAAATTAATAATGTTAAAAAATAATAAAAAAAAAAAAAACAAAGAGAACAAAATTTTCTTCAAAAAATTAACTCTCCTATTTGTAAAATGGCAACCCTATTGTTGCACTGTAATTATCGATAACTGCTTCCTTCTGATCTTGTACTTGTAAAGAATTTAACTATCTGGGGTGCCACAGAAATCTCTTTCACTTGAATTTGACGTACATTTGTATGAAATTTACGTCATTTTTCTGGTGAAAGAGATTTCTATGGCACCCCAGTATATTTATATTAAGCATCAATATGACTTTATTATATTGTATGGTTTTCTAACCTAATAAATATATTTGTATTTAAATAAAATCTTGAAATTTATTTAAATAAATTTTGAAATTTAGACATGGATGTTTTTAGATTTGAAAAACTATCTGCAATTTCTAAAAAATTGCAAATCAAATTAAAATTCTTTAATCAAACGCTCTGTAAATGCAGAAAGAAATCGAAATTTTGAAATTCGTTTAATAATTTTAAATGTTTTTTTTTTTATGAAGTTGGGTTTTTAAATGTTTTCTGCTTTCAATTTCAATTGAATTTCCTACATTTTTTTTCTCGGTCTGCATGCTTATCAAGCACGTTTTTTATAGACCTGTTCCCAACAGATAATGAATACCAATTTTTGCCTTAGTTCTCTCTCTCTCTCTCTCACTTGAATTTAATTTCTTTTTTTTTTGTTAATTTTATTTTGGCCCTAAAGTGCGGGTTTCTTGACTCATGCAATTGTAATTGTGCTTGGTATATTATAAAAATTAACTTATGCATCGAGGCAATTCGCACGCACTGCCGATAACTGTATACTAGCTATACCTATTTATAATTTTTTTTTTTTTTTCTTTGCATAAAAAACTTAGTTCTTAGTTTTTTTACCCTGTGCTCATTGAAATTGGTCAAAAAGGGTATACTATAAAAGCTAGAGACTTTAAACTTGGTATTAAAATTCTTTAATATCAAGATCAAGATCAAGTTTGTTCTTAAATTTGGATCCAACCGCTATATCATATAGCTGCCATAGGAACGATCAGTCAAAATTCAAGTTTTAGTAAGAAAATTTTTGTTATTTCTGAAGATATAGCAATCAAACTTACAGATTACGAATTTTCTGTTGTCTTGTTCATCCTGACCAAATTTGGTTTTAATCCTTTCAATATATCATATCATATAGCTAACATAGAAACAATAAGTCGAAAATTTAATGCGGTTTTCTACAACGGCACAGGGTATCTTACAGTCGAGTACACTTTGTTTTTGTTATAATCAATAAATAACGAAAGTGAAAGACAACTTTATATATTAAATTCTATTTTCAATAGAATAAACTGTACTAAAAAAAATACTGATTTTAAAATCAAGAATATTGTTAAACAATTTTTTTTATTTTTTTATTAAGATAACTTTTAGAGACTTTTACGTCACGTTGAGTAATGTAATTCGTAATGCCCTCATTAATGCATTATTTGTATGGGTCCCGTCTAATAATGATTATTATTAAAAAAAAAATGTACGACAAATATTTCAGCGACAATACGAAATTTACACCTCATGTTTATATAAAAGAAAAACCGGCGTGGCACATTTAGCAGAAACAAGAGAGATAGAGAGAAAGAGAGAGAGAGCGCTATCAAACGTAATTATCGCAGCACGCAACGTAAGTAAATGAAGTGCGCTTACGACACGTAAGCGGCCGGTTTTGTCCACTTGCAATGTGTGTGAAGTGAACTAAAGTTGATGTGTGTGCGTGTGATAAACTGTGCAGTGGAATGAGCGCAAAGCGCAAAAACAGAGACAGAGAGAGGCGAGCGCGAGAGCCAAATATGAAGCCTTGCATGCCCTATTGGAGCATAGCAACTATCTAATTGGAAAACCAAATGATCGCTTGAAACTTCAAGTTAGAGCAGAGCAACAACAAAAGAGAGTAGAATAGAATTAAAAGAGCTTCAACTGCTAAATAACTAACAACAATAAAAAGTAAAAGAGAGAGCAACATCGATGTTATCTCAAGTGTTAATCTTAACATGGCAAGCAATGATAAATATATATGAATATTATCTGCAACTTTAACTTATAATTTCCATAGAATTACAGTACAGTATGCCAAGTAATTATTTTAACAAGCAAACAAATTTTTTATTTTATTACAAAATATATATTTGTAATGTCTTAGTTTAGTTTTTGTTTTTCAATAAAATTTTTAAGACTTTTGTAATTTTGTTAAAACAATTACTTGACCAACTATAATTTGTTGTTTGCACTTTTTGTTACCAATAACTTTGCTATTGGGTTTGCTCTCTCTCTCTTTGCCTCTCTCGCTCTCTTTGGCTGTCACGCTCTCTCAGTTGCTGCGCTCGCTCTCTGTTTTTTTTTATGCTCTTTGGCTGTTATTGTTGTTGTTGTTGTTATTGTTGGTGGTGGCCCAAAAGCGGCGCTTGTTTCGGTGGTTGCTTTGCTTGCGTTATTTAATTGAAATAAAATTCTAAATTCAAACAGAAAAATTCTAAAAATTGCGCTTAAACTGTTGGCCAAGTTATTTACACTTTTGGCCGTAACATAACCTCGAATTGTCAATTGCACAAACACACACACACACACTCACACATGCTCACATGCTAAGTTTTTCCCTTTGTTTTCCTTTTCGTTTCACTCCCTCTCTCTTTCTCTGTCATTTCACCTTGGTTGGTCCACGCTCCTCACCAGTGCTGCCATTTCAGCTATTTTTTTTTCAGAGATTTAATTTAGATGTGCTAATTTTACAATTGCAAAATTAATTTAGCAATGACTATTTTTGTATTTTGCCAAACAAATTAACATTACTAACAAATAATCTGCATTTTTGATTAAAAAACTGCATATAATTTTAACACATTTCAAAGCTTTGTAGCTACTTCTAGCTATTTTTATTAAATTAGCTTTTTTTATCCTTCAAATTCTGGCAGCACTGCTCCTCGCACTCCCCCTCCCCTGTATAACACAACGATCCCTGGCAATGTGGAAAAATCAATGAATGTCAGTGCGTAACAGAGCCAGAGAGAGCGCAAACAAAGTGGGAGAGCGCGCGCCAAAGGCACACTAATAAAAAAAAAAAAAAAAGAGAGAGAGCGCGTCCTGCTCCCAATACACGCCACCCGCTTCGCTCCAACAACACGTTGAACCTGAACACACGTCGTCGTCAGTTTGTTAACGTATATTCTTATTAGGTCTGCTACCACGTTCTCACACACACACACACACACACATGCACACATCGATACGCTCTCTCGCGCTCTGTGCGCTCTCTCTGTGGATGTCAACGTCAGCGTTGCGGCTTTTCTGCTTCTTCTTGTTACGTTTCGTTTCGTTTGAGTTTTTTTTTTCTTATTTTTTTTTATCGTGTTATTTGCACCGCTTTGTTATATTTTCAATTCTTATAAGACCAACACTCAATTACTAATTGGCATTGCCTAGTAATAAATAAAAAGAAAATTTAAGAAACACAAATTTTGTTAAAACCAAAACAAGTTGGAAATGGACAAAACACAAAATGCCGACAAATATATATTTGTATATGTATTTTATTATTATATTTACGTTGTTGTTGTTGTTTGGTATCCGTCGTATTTAATTATCGTTTGTAACTATTTTTTTTTACTTGTAATAAACACTCACTATTATTATTAATTAAATATTTAGTTGCTTACGATTGTTATTTCGTACACGCGCACACACGCAAAAAAAAAATCGCAAAAAAAAGTTGATGCATGATAAATAAATCAACGTTCACGTAACAACAAAAACACAACCATTTTCGTTTACGTCTTGCTGCCTACTGACGTTAACTCTTACGCCGTCCAACTGGCAATGAGAACGCGACAACAAACCCAATCAGAATGCTGCCCGCTTAACGGTCATGTTCACGTTAACAGCCCTCCGCACAGTGGTACCATATAACATACTCCTACCAATGTATTCCCGCTTGCAAACTATTTACGTTTTTTGCAGTTCTTTCTTTTGGTCACACATATTGTTTGTTTTTTAAATTTTATTTTTTTTAATTTTTATTATCTATTTTTATTTAAATAACGTTAGAAGGACGCAGCACACTGTAGTTGAGAACATATTCAGCAGCAGCTGTTAAAGGATATTAACAGTTGTTAATGTTAACTAACAGTTGAGTACTCTCTGTGTTAAGGAGTTGGCAACGCGCAGCAGAGAGCGGTCCTTGGACAGTGCTGCCCATTCTTGGCGGCTGTATAACAGTTTTCAAATGCACAACCTTCTCACATTTTAAGCCTACGAAACTTAATAAATCCGTTTTCTTTGATGTTTTTATAATCCTTAATTTTTTTCTCATTTTTGTTTGCTATTTTTTTGCACACGAAATAATTGATTTTTCCTAAGTTTACTCAATACACAAAAATAATTACATTTGCTGCGCGCCAATTAATTTTTAAATAGCTTTTGCATTTTGCAGCACCGTCTGTCGACCTTTTTCAACACTGTACACTTAACAGGGCTGATGCCAATATAATTTTAGAATTCAAATAAATGTTAACTGCATTTAACTTGAGTAAATAATAGAGAATGTAATTTATGCAAAATATTGAAATAATTAAATTATTTGAAAAAATGTTCAATGCTAATTTAATTGCACTTTTAACCATTTGAGAAAACAGATCATGTGGCAACTATGGCTAAGCTTGGCAAAAAATAAAATTGGAACTTTCCCAATTTTGAAGCTAGAATTTCGAAAATCGCATTCAAAATTTGTTGAATTTTTCTTGAATATTTACAACTTATTTTTAGACTTTCTTACTTAATTTCACCACGCGAAGGGTGTCGTGCATCAAACCAATTTTAAAATGAACTACATAGTTTTAGAAAATTTATAATTTTTTTGGTTTTTTGAATTTGTAAAGTACAAATTTTAAAATCATTTTTTAAAATAATTAATTTCGTTGAAGAAATGACATGGGACCAATTTTCTATCGGTA
>JBAMBJ010003707.1:0-30871 GCA_037043495.1 Drosophila recens | reverse complement strand
TATGAAATGCCCGTGGATGTGCTTTGCCGTCGCATTGCAGACATCAATCAAGTGTACACACAGAATGCTGAGATGCGTCCGCTGGGCTGCAGCATGGTGCTAATCTCGTATGACGATGAGCTGGGTCCCAGCGTCTACAAAACCGATCCGGCCGGCTATTACTGTGGATTCCGGGCATTCTCTGTGGGCGCCAAAATGATTGAAGCCAACAGCTATTTGGAAAAGAAATACAAGAACAACTTGTCCGAGGAGAAGGCCATCCAATTGGCCATTACCTGCTTGTCTACCGTTTTGGCAGTTGATTTCAAGCCCAATGGCATTGAGATTGGTGTTGTGAGTAAGTCAAATCCTCAGTTCCGTATTCTCGACGAGAAGGAGATCGAGGAACACCTCACCAAAATTGCTGAAAAGGATTAAACGCCTAGCGTGAGACCCATAGATGTTAATTTAACTATTTTTTACAGTGCGTAAATAAAAAGACAATTGCGGCACATTAAATTTCAACGAGATGTATTTTTTTCAACAAACAATAATACTTAAATACAGATTCAATTATCTTGTTTTTTGTGAACTTTTCCTCCGTATCGCATCACAAAGGCATTCACATCAAACTTGCGCTTACATCCCTGATAGTTCATGAAGCGTATCTTTCCGAATATCGCTCGCTCCTTCCAGCCCTGATCGTGGACACCGCCAATGGAATACTCCAGTGCCTGCTCTGGAGTCTCCGTCCATTCGAGAATCTTTTTGGCCCAATACATACACAGAAAGCCATTGGATCATTGCGCTTATCGTTAAAGTAACGCAAGCGACGCGTGCAGAATTCGTACAGCTGCCGGCAGGCAGCCGTGTAGCCAGGCTTGGCCCATTCCACCTCATCCACGCTCATGTCGCAAGTCAACAACTTGTATGCGGCATCCCAATCCACAGGCTTCATCCGCGTCTCTTTGCCATGCGGATGCTTAATAACAGGTGTAAATTCGGTAAGGAATTCACCCAACTTTGAGTTGATTTTATTGCGTATGGTGCCTCCTCCTCTTGACAGCTGACGCATAGTGTTACCACTCAACTCTTTTTGTTATTTTTCCGTGTTGCATTGGCAACACTGGGCTTACGCTCGTCGACAGCTAAATATTGAGCACTTTACGCCGCGCAAAATTTAGTTAGCTTGCGTACTAAGCTTAAAGGAAAAAAAAACAGCCAGTACAGAAAGCCGTTGTTAACAGTGATGATAAAGTAGTTTCAACACATGCTGTTAATTAACTCAAGTTTGCGGTTGTTGTTGGCTCATTTTTGCGTCCAACAATGCGTTAACAGAGGAGCTAAAAATGGTCATGGCGCGCATTTTAAATATAAAATAATTTGTATTAGTTAAATATATGTGATCATTTTAATAAACGTTTCAAGCTCGTGGATACAGTTTTATAATTTTTTCTAAATACTTAAATAAATTACCAAAGAAATCTATTTGAAAACAGAGCTAAATCTGACTATCGATCTTTACTATGGCTACAAGACTGACCCGTGTGAAAAATTTCGGTGACTCGTTTTCTGTGAACCAAGGCTGCCACACGGTTTCACATTTTTCTGCTTTTCATTTCTATTTGTGTTAGATTTAAATTTACTAATAAATTCTAAAAAAAATTTTAAAATATCGACTTAAATATTGCATAATTCCTGTAAAAGTCTAAAAATTCTAGCTTCTAAATTAAGCAAATTCCATATTTAACTAATTTTTCAAAAACGAGTTAAATGTAAAATTTAGTTATCCGTGCCATTATTTTAGCCAAGATTTTTTTTTTAATTAGAGATGGAGAACTATCGATAGTCGGCTCCATCGAAAGTCAGCGATATTTTTTTTCCAAACTGTCGATAGCTATCGATAGTTTTCGATTGTGTGTTAATTTGAACATATGTATGTAAAGAAGTATAAGTAGTAAAGTAAATCCAAAATTGGTTTACATTCTATGTGACTTGTATTTGGTTTCAATAAATCTGCATTGTTCAAAATCAGTGTGTTTTATGTGTTGTTTTCGTGCAAGTTAAAAAATTGGCTCAAATATACATTATTGCAATTGAGATTTATCTTTAAGAAAAGATTACTTATTTATACTTAGTATACGTATGCAATGTGACTATATGCCAGAGTTGTTCCTAATTAACTACTTTTTTAATGAATTTGGCATTTCATTGGCATTGAAAAAAAGTAGTGCTAGTGAAATGTCATTTCAGTAGGCATTGTAAAAAGTAGTGCTAATGAAATTTCATTTAACTAGCATTGAAAAAAGTAGTGCTAGTGAAATTTGATTTAACTAGCATTGAAAAAAGTAGTGCAAGTGAAAAATTTTAAATTTTACGGTAAATTTTTTATCGTAAAAAACAATTTTCCACAATATCGTGGAAAAACAACTTTCCACATTTTTCTACAATTTTTTTTCGATTTTTTCTAAATTTTTTCAAATTTTTTTAAATTTTTCCAAAATAAATACTTATTAATTTTATTTAAAATAATTTTTTCCTATAATTACTCAATGCTAATTAAAAAATTTTAATGGCATTGAAAATGAAAAGTAATTAAAATTTTTCACTAGCACTACTTTTTTCAATGCTAATTAAATAGTAATGGTAATGCTTATAGGCACAACTCTGCTATATGCATATTCTAGAATCTAGAGTAATTACCGTTCTCGATCAATTGGGCTCTGAGCCAAGCATTTCCGTTTAGCGTCACTAAAACTCTGCCAGACCTGTACCGTAACTGTTTTTCTAAAATAGTTATTGCCCTGCCACGAAAGTGCTTTAAGTAGCATGCGGCGTGCTTAAATAAACTTGTATACATATCAAATAAGAAACCGGACCGTAAAGCTTAAAGTTCACTTTTTGTTTGAAGTCAACTTGCATTTTATTTAAAGTATGGCAAAAACAAAAGGAGCATATTTTTCAATTTTAAAAAAAATTAGAAAAAAATTTAATTTAATTTATTTTCTTTTATTTTTCCTATTTATTGAATATTTGTTTTTTTTTTAGAAAAAAATTAATTTCGCACTAATAAATTATTTATATTATATGTATATACATTTTTTTTTCATTGTTCACTAGAAAAAATATAATTTAATGTTTTTTATTTAATTGGTTCTATTAAAAAAATATATATTTTTTTAAATTTATTTTTTAGAAAACATTTAAAAAATTAAATTAAATTAAATACTAAATAAACTAGTCGGCGGTGCTACAGTCGAGCGGTACTCGACTGTCGGAGACCCCGTACTTATTATAAAGATATCTCAAACAACAAAATGATTTTCATACTAAGACTTTATTTGAACTGATCGTTCCTATAGCAGCTATATGATATAGTAATCCGATTTCAATCAAATTTGGTCAGTATGTATGGGACCATCTTTTATGCATATTCTGTCAGTTTGGTTGAAATATCTCAAACAGCAAAAAGTTTTCCATACTAAGACTTGATTTTCAACTGATTGTTCCTATGGGAGCTATATGATATAGAAGTTCGATTCCCACCAAATTTGGTCAGTATGTATGGGACCATCCCATATGCATATTCTGTCAGTTTAATTCAGTTATCTCAAACAACAAAAAAGATTTTCATACTAAGACTTGATTTTCGACTGATCGTTCCAATGGCAGCTATATGATATAGTAATCCGATTTCAATCAAATTTGGTCAGTATGTATGGGACCATTTTTTATGCATATTCTGTCAGTTTGGTTGAAATATCTCAAACAGCAGAAAAGTTTTCCATACTAAGACTTGATTTTCAACTGATTGTTCCTATGGGAGCTATATGATATAGTGGTCCGATCCAAAATCTAAAACAAACTCGATCTGCTCTTAATATAGACGAACCTACATACCAAGTTTGGAGTCTCTAGCTCTTATAGTCTCTGAGATCTAGGCGCTCTTACAGACGGACAGACGGACGGACGGCCAGACGGACAGACGGACATGGCTATATCGACTCGGCTGTTGATGCTGATTAAGAATATATATACTTTATGGGGTCTGCCACGCCTCCTTCTGCCTGTTACGCATATTTTTTTTTGTGACAAAGTTAATAGACCCCTTTACTTTTTTAAAGTACGGGGTCTAAAAATAAAAAAACCTTAACTGGACAATCAAACCAAAAAACAAATTTACTGAATAATACAAATATTTAATATAAAAAAAACTAAATAAAAGATTTAATTTCTAAATTTTAGATTTAAATTTTTTAATTTTTATTTAATATAGTTGGTGGGTATTTACCTGTCAATCAGCTGCAAAATAGCGTTTTCAATTGCCTATATTCCAAAAGACAGTCAAGTTCATTCGTTTACTGTACTAGTAATTAATTCATTCAAGAGTAGAGAAATGATAAAAGGAAAATCGTTTATTTGCTGAATGATATGCAGATTGTAAGGCAAATAATCGTAACTTACTCAAAATGAAACAATTAAGAAGCGCGGAATTTGCGAATACGCTTATCAGCATGTTAGATACGCTGATAACAGACAACAGCGATATCGATAAGCTAGCCGGTCATTAATCCAATAAATCAAGCCCCAAAAACACCGAGTTCCGATTGAGCATTCGGTAATAATACACTGAGAAAACCAATTCGACGATTCCGATACAAAACCTAATTGCAAGCGGTGTTTCAAATATCAAAAAAAATTAAAAGAAAAGTTGAGAATATAATTTATGTTTTCCAACATTATTTTTGAAATTTTAATTTTTTGAAAATTTTTAGGATTGTTATACATTTTTATTTTTAGTTTCAGAACATTTTTTTTTAACTTCCCAACATTTAAAATATATACATTTTTTTACACTTTAAATATTTTTTACAACTTCCCATAATATTTTTTTAAATGTTTTTTTAACATTTTTAATTACTTTTATTTCATTCTCTAGAATTTTTTCAAAATTTCAACATTTTTTACAAATTTTTAACATTTTTTTTACTCTGCTTAATAGTTACTTTTTTGAGGACTTTTTCTTTATATTTATAATTTTAAATTTATAGAAATTTTCTGCTAAATTTCTCCCGGTTTTTTAATTGCTGTACAAAGGAAACAAAAAATATTTTTACCATCAATTTTATTATCATTTGTTTATTGATGTTTTATTTTTATACAAAAACATAATTAAAAAAAAAAAAAATTAAAATTTACAAAGCTATGACAAAGGGGGTGTCCTGGCGTGATTTCAGCCCTCCTGGTGATCTGAAATATAAAAAACAGACGGATTCTTAATTTTTATAGTTACCGCTATCAAATAACCCTTGAAATGGCGGCTGTTTGAAAAAAACATTTTTGCTTTCGTATTTTTTTAACAATGCCTAATTTTTGAAAAATACTAAATGAGAAGTTATAGTTTTGGGCAAGGTTCACGCGATGAAGAGATATGTAAAGAATATCCTCTCCAAATTTGTAAATCGGTTCATTAGAAGTCGAGATATCCTTACCGCCAACTCGAAAAAAGTAGTTGCGAAAAAATTTTTAAATTTTGAAAACTCCTTTTAATGGCACATTCTTGAATGTCTAAACTTTGGAAATATGAAAATTCTACACTAGAATACCCCCTTAAACTTGTAGCATTTTTCCAAAATTTATTTGATTAATTCAAAGAATTTTTTTTTTAAATTAATTTTTCCTAAAAGTTTTTTGTTTAACGCGGATAAAATTAAATTATTACAAAACTAATTCTTTCTTAAAAATTACATGCATTTCAAACAATTTTTAAACTTGAATTTCGGAATGTCTTCTTATTTTAATGAGTCACAAAAAAGAAAAATTAAAAATAATAATAATTGTTTTTCTGTGTAACAACTACAGATGCAATTGTGGGGCGCATTGGTATTGATCAGGTCTTGGGGAGGGGCTTGACCAGGTTAACCATAAATACTGATACTTGATACTTGGCTATCGTAAATATTCAGCCAACGGGGTTTCCATCGAGTCCCCACGAGTCGCAGTCACAATTCCGCAGTCAGTGTCCAGCCGTCAATCGTCAGTCGCCAGTCGTCAGTCGCATTATCGCCAGCACTCGGATTAGACACGCTCTTTGCAATTACTTCCACATTATCAATTAGCTCAAATTCAAGATCCCAAACCCAACAATATGATGCAGTTGAAGGGCTTTCATTGGACGCTTATGCTGCTCATTATTGGCGCTGGACTCTTGGAGGCTGCCGAGGATCGATTTCCTTTGTCCATCATCCACATTAATGATTTCCATGCCAAGTAAGTCCCAATGACAATGTCAATATCACTATCAATGTCATCACTACTATTTAAATATTAATTTTTATTATTATTATCATTTGCATTAGCATTAGTATTGGCACTATCATTAGCATTAGCATAAGTTTTATCATTAGCATTGTCATTGACATTATCACTAACATTACCATTATCATTTACATTAACATTGGCACAATGGCACTATCATTAGCATTAGCATTTGCATTAGCATAAGTATTATCATTAGCATTGGCATCTATACTGACATTATCACTAAAATTACCATTGTCATTTACATTTGCACTAGCATTTTCATCAATATTAGTATTGTCTTAATCATTGCTCTTAACACTTTTAAGATTAATATCTTGATCATCGACTTTTTTAGTATTTATTACGATAATCACTATCATTCATCATTATCATCAACTTTATGATTTACATTAACATCATAAATTTCATAATCCCTATCATCTTGAATATCATTGTTCTCTCCATTGTCATTTATCGCTTTCATCTTTATTATGTGCATCAATCATTAGATAATTCTAATTTTCCTCATTATGATTAGCATTACAATTTTATTTGCCTAAACATTATCAGTAAAGTATTTATTTTAAGCACCTTTATTATTTCAAAGATCATCATTATTTTCATTAGCATAATTATTTCCATTACAATCAGCATTAAAATTATAGATTTAATTAATTATAAATATCATCTTAATTTTATAATGATCACTACAATCATAATATCGTTAGATAATTATCATGCGCATCATTATAATTATCATTCCCATTTTCATTACCTAATCATTACAAATAACGTGATTATTCTATATCATTTCAAAGATCATCATAATTGTCATTACCATTACCATTACAATCGGCATTAAAATTATAGATTTCTTTATCAAATCGTAGCAAATCGAATCAAAATCGTTTGCAATTTATAGTTATTGAATGGGTACATTAAAAAAATAAAAAGATTGGAGATATCATCGTTGAAACACGGGCTCTCATTGTCGTAATCGCAGTGAGAGCCGTAAACAATCTTAATCATTTGTGTGCGGTGGTTTTATCAGTATATCAGTTTTCGTACTTATACTTAGTGGAAACTTATTAGCCAATCACCATGTCGATAAGAAGCTATCACCATTAGAAGGCGCATGCCTCAAGTGCCCAATGTCAATCAGCTTGCAGCGAATTAAGATCACATTTTTTTGCCTTTTTTTGCTTGACATCCGGCTTAATTCAGGGACAGATAATGTATTAAGTATCATAATGATTATCATTATATTGTCTTTTTTACTCATCTTGAAAAGAAAATTACCAATATTCTAATTTAGGGATATTTTTATGCACTTTCGTCATGACTTACAAATTTACAAAATTCTTAATTTAAGTTTTGAGTGATAAACTTGAATACCTTGACATTATTTTTGAATGCATTAAATCTAGTAAAAAATTTTAATTTTTTTTTTTATTTTTTTTACTTTTTTTTTATAATGAAACTTATAATGATAACTAAAATTTATTGCAACAGATACGAGCCCACGGACAAAAGTGGCGGCATTTGTGATGAGAACGAGGAGTGCATTGGAGGCTATGCCCGTACCGTCTACACGGTGAAGCAACTTCTCGAGCAGCAAAAGGATCTGAATCCGATTTATTTCAATGCCGGCGACAGTTTCCAGGGCACACTCTGGTACAACGTTGGCAGATGGAATGTCACCCAGCAGTTTCTCAATATGCTGCCCGCCGAAGCGATGGTATGTGTACTTGTACATGGAAAAAGTCTACGAAAATTAATTTTAAATGAACTCGAGTTGAAAGAAACCATTATTAGTGAGCACAGGGCATAAAAAGTTATCTGGATAAATTCCAGAAATTAATTGTTAAGAAAATTGAAATACAGTTGATCTTCCATTACTCGAATTTCTCTCTTACTTATAAGAAAAAGAACTTTATAAGTCGAATATCTCCATAACTCCAACCTTTTCTTTGGATAATGGTGATTCGAGTTAGTGAAGTTCTATTTTATATTTAAATTTAAAGTTTCTGCGTTAAAAAAAATTACAGCATACTTTATGGCGCTTGATTTGCTTAAAAGCTTAAAACTACCATAACTATCGTTATATCTATCAGATTTTAATGCTGTTCAGTAGAATATTAGATTATAGAAAAAAAAAGGATAATCACAAAGTATAAAATTCTATCTTCAGGGCGGGGCGGCCGAATTAAGAGTATAAACTTTATAGCAGCGATGGGCACGAAATCTGAATTCGGGAGCACTACAACAACAACAACCCTATCAGAGTCTACCTAAGTTGCGAGCAGCCGCTGCTCCCAGAGCCACTGCGTGCCCACCGCTGCTTTATACTCAGTTTTTTTCATACAAATAATCCTGAATTTCTCCTTTTTTTTTGGCAGACATTGGGCAATCATGAGTTCGATCACGGCGTCGAGGGTGTTGTGCCCTTCCTGAAGACCGTCGACACCAAAATGCTGGTCGCAAACATGGACTGTGCCCACGAGCCGCTTATGGAGGGACTCTACGAGAAGTCAACGATCATTGAGCGCAGTGGACGCAAAATTGGACTAATTGGTGTCATTCTGGAGACAACCTATGTGAGTGGAAATTTAGATCATACACTGAAAAAAAAACAAGAAACATTTATTTTATTAATCTAACTAATTCGACAGTTGGGCAACATTTTATTCAACTTTAATATATTTACTATTTTGATTTATTATACCCTGGGGGTATATTAAGTTTGTTCAAAAGTATGTAACAGGCAGAAGGAAGCATCTCCGACCCCATAAAGTATATATATTCTTGATCAGCATCAACAGCCGAGTCGATATAGCCATGTCCGTCTGTCCGTCTGTCCGTCCGTCCGTGTAAACGAAAGGATCTCAGAGATGGTAAGAGCTAGGACCACCAAATTTGGAATGAAGACTCCCTATAATGTCAGGCAGAACAAGTTTATGTTAAAATTTTGCCACGCCCACTGTGAGGGGCGTAATTCATAAAAAACTGACAGCACCTTTTATTTTGGCTTTTAAGTTTTTTTTTTTATATCAACGGATGTGGAATCATGCCCAGAAGCTAATCACCAACTTTCATCCCGATTGGGCCATAAATAGTGTAGATATTAACAATTTTGTCCGAGGTATTCTAATGGCAATTCTATATATAAATAGAATAGAATTAATGGTCAATTAATTCGTTTTACATTTCCTCTGCAAGAATGTTTATCGAATTTGTCATCCTCAATCCAAGTTGCGGCGTGGTGGAAGTGATAAGTGCTCGGCAAGCGAAACGGGAGACCGAGGTTCGAGTCCCGGTTGTGTCGATGCAAATGATTTTTAATTATTATTTTTTTTTTATTATTTTTATTTTCTTATTTTTAAAATTGGTTTAAATCACTTATCTTATTGTACATGTATGTAGCTGCCACAAAAACGATAGGTCGATATTTGAGGATAAGTACAAGAATTGCATGTGCATCTAATCTTCGGCATGCCGAAGCCTAGGCCCAGGGTATATTACTGTCGAGTGCACTCGACTGATCCGCTTGTTTTTTTTATTTTATCTACGATTTTTTCGTCTATTAAGGATAGAAAAACAATAAAATATAAAATGAAGCTTGTTTGAATTTTAAATGTTTACCTTACAAATTCGGCAATTTAATATACTTATGATTATTTATTAATTTTTTTTATTTAAACAATATACATATGTATGTATGTTAAGTTAATTTAAGAATAGATAAAACCGATAGAAATTTAAAATGAAACTTTTTTGTATTTCAAATATTAGTAAAATGAAATGTGATTTCAGGCTAATTTATTTTTATTTCATTAACTTAGTTTGGTTTAACGTTGACTTAAACAGAAAAAATTATTTGGATTTAAAAAACACCTAGAGGATTAAAATTTAAAAAAAAAACTGTTAAATTAAAATGAAAAAGTTAAGTAGGGATAAATAAAAAAAATATTACAAGAGGTAAAATTCTAGTAAAAAACTGAATTTTTTTAAATTATTTTATTTAACTTAATTTATAAAAGTATTCTAAATCTAGTTTCCTTTCTGTATAATCTGTATTGTTTTAGGATCTGGCCAACACGGGCAAACTGATCTTTCGCAACGAAAGCACCGCAATTCGCGAGGAGGCGGCACTGTTAAAGCAGCAGGGAGCAAACATCATCATTGTGATCTCGCATTGCGGCTACGAAGTGGACAAAACAATTGCCCGCGTTGCCGGCGATGTTGTCGATGTCATTGTGGGCTCCCATTCGCATACCTTCCTCTACACGGGCGACAACTGGACCGGACCGGACAAGCCGAAGGGCGATTATCCCACTGAGGTGATCCACAGCAGCGGACATCGGGTGCTGATCGTTCAGGCGGGCGCCTATGCCAAGTACGTGGGCAACCTCACCGTCTACTTCGATGCCCAGGGCGATGTGGTGGACTTCGAGGGTGCTCCGCTATTCATGAGTGCCGATGTGCCCGAGGGTAAGTATCCTGATTATTTCCACCTTGTTTTTGAAATTAATTTATTATTTTGATGGGAAATAGCTAAATTTGGCGGGGATAAGGCTAGATTTGGCGGGAAACATTTATAAAAAAAAATACCAAAAAAAATTCGCCACGAAAAGCTAGAATAATTCTAGCATAATGCTAGAATTAAAAAGAAAAAAGGCGAAGTCGGGCGGAAAGCGCTATATTTGGTTGAAAATTGCTGGCATTGGTGCGTAAAAGGCTATATTTGACTGGAAAAGGCTGGACTGGTCGGAGAAAGGCTAAATTTGACGAAAGCTAAAAGATTCCCCGCCAAATTTAGCTTTTTCCGCACAAAATCAACAATACTTTTAGGGCTAAAATTTAATTCTTTTTTGCTAATTCATAACTTTTTTATGCAGATCAAAAGCTAGGCGTTATTTTTGGAATATTTTGGTCGAAATCTAAAAAAATAGGCTAATTTTTTTAAATTTAAGATATAAAAAAGCTCATATTGTTACTAAGCTCTTCAAAATAACGCTGCGCATAAATGTCAGTGCGTTGATCTTGTTTGCTCCTCGACGAAGAAGAAGGCGACATTATGACGCCAATTTACAAATAAAATAACAAAAAGAGCGTTTATTCTTAGAATCAGCTTGCTTAATCTTACAAATAGTCATGTTAGGGGATTCCCACTTTTAGCTGAGCTCAACTCACATTGTTGTCGTTGTCGTTGTTGTTGTTGTTATGTTTCATGGTGCAGACGAAGAAGTTGTGGCGGCAATGCAGCCCTGGAAGGAGCACATCGATGAGACCGGCAAGGTAGTTATTGGACGCACTGTGGTCGATCTCACAAAATCCGACTGCAGCTATCAGGAGTGCAATCTGGGCAACTTTGTCTGCGATGCATTGGTGCATTCAGTAAGTATATAAGTATGTTATAGTATTTAGATTTGGAATGTGTATTTATCTGGGGTGCCACAGAATTCGCTTTCGCTTGAATTTCACTTAAATTTGTATGCAATTTAAGTGAAATTCAAGCGAAAGCGATTTTTGTGGCACCCCCGTATATTTTTTTAATTCATACCTGTTAAATTTCGATTCGAATTACTTATCAATTCGATTATTTTTGGAAATAATCATTGTGACTATAAATTCCCTGTTAAAAAATTTGTGATTGATTAATGATTACGATTACAAAAATCAGAAATAATCTTAAGTTATTACAATTATTCAAAAACAATCAGAAAAAATCAATAATAATCAAAAATAATTACTAAAAATAAAATAAAAATTATTTCTGATTATTTTTGATTATTTATGAGTATTTAGTAAAAATCAAATTATTTTACATTTTCACAACCAAAATAGCCAAAATAATCAGAAAAAAAAATTAAAAATAATCCGAATAATCAAAAAGATTATTTTTGATTTTTTCTGATTATTTTTGAATAATTGTAAAGATTAGAATTATTTTAGATTTTTTGTTATCGTAATCATTAAATAATTTGGCAAAACCGAAAATAATCGTAATTTAATCATAAGTTCGACTTTTAAACAAAGAAAATCTAGTTACTAATGATTATGATTACTAATCATTATTTAATTATTTCGCTAATTCCCCTAATAAAATATTCTTTGCAGTTCACGGGCTTGACACCATTTGATCAAAAAGCCTGGACGAATGTATCCATTGCATTAGCTGGCTCTGGAGGCCTGCGAGTGCCCATACTCCGTGGCAGTAAGTACACAAAGAGAAATAACGTTGTACTTAAGTATAGTTTGAATTACTTAAATCAATGCAAACATTTCCTTCAACAAACAAACAATCTTCATAAATGAAAAAAACATCTTTAAATAGATAAACCTTTGAATTTTCTAAAGATGAAAGCATAAATTGGTAAATTTAACTAAGAAATAAATAATTAAATCTCATTTATCAGTCAAATCCAAATGAGTAAAGTGTAACATTTAAGTTTCTTTTAATTGCCTATTTCAATTAGATATCATAAAATTTTTGCAGACATCACCTATGCTCACATGGTCAGCATGTCGCCGTTTACGAACACAATTATCGCCTTCAATCTGCCGGGCTCCAAGATTGTCGAGGCCCTCGAATATTCCGTGAGCAAAGTGGATCTGGAGAATGGCGTGACCGGTTCCTATATCATGCTGCAAGTGTCCGGCTTGAAGATAACCTATGATTTCACCAAACCCATCGATTCGCGCGTCATCTCGGTTCATGTCCGCTGCGCCGACTGCCCAGTTCCCGTTTACGAGCCCCTCGAACCGACCAAATCGTATCGCATCGTCACGTCCGATTTCCTTCAGGGCGGTGGCGATGGCTACTCGATGCTCACCGGCGGCACCGACATCCAGTAAGTCCAGCCAATTTTGAAAAACATTTTTACAATTTAATTTTTTTAATTTTTTTCAATTTAAAAATGGCCCCATAAAATTTCCAAATGCACGAAGCATATTTTAATAATTTCAGTTTGAAGTTTTTAATAGCTTTCAACATTTTTTTCTTTTAAAAAAAAAAAATTTGGATCGATGAAAACATAAATTTTTTTATAAAATACATTTTTTTTAACATTTAAAAATTTTTTTAAAATTTATAAAGCTCACATAAAATTTGGAATTGCACGGACAACAGTTTAATAATTTCAACATTTTTTTAATATTTCTTTTGAATAATGTTTTTTTTTTCAAAATATATTTTATTTAAATTGTTAAATTCTTTTTTCAATTTAAAAAAGCTTACACAAAATTTCCAATTTTTGATCATTTCAGCTTGCAGTTTTAAATAGCTTCCAACATTTTACCGATATTGATTTTGAAAATACATAAGTTGTTAATAAAAAAAAATATTAAAAATATTTTTTTCAAAATATATTTTATTAAAACATTTAAAATATTTTTAGAATTTTTTTTTCATTTGTTTGCTTTTAATTTTAAAATGTCCACATAAAATTTCCAACTGCACAGAGGATAAGTTAATAATTTCAGCTTGAAGTTTTTAATAAGTTCTAAATTTTGTTTTGAAATTTGTTTCAAAAATAATTTATGTCGATAAAAATATAAAAAAATTTTTGTTTTCAAAAAAATTTTTTTAAATGAATTTTAAAACTATTTTAAATAAAAAAGGGAATTTTTACTTTTTACTGAAAGATAAAATTATCCTGTAAAAATATATGGCAACTTACAGCCTATAAATTTAATACTAACCAAAATTTCCAAAATCACTAAAAAAGTTAAAGATATATTTAACAAAACAAAAAATACAATATGTTCGAGCATTAATTTTACTAAAATTACCCAAATTAAATTGTAATAAAAAATACTTGACTTCCCTTTTGCAGACCCAGCGTTACGGATCTGGATGCGCTCATTTCCTATGCGGAGAACATAAGTCCCATCTACACGGGTCACGAGGGTCGCATCACTGTGCTCAACTGATTGCCCACTTTTAATATTATTTTTATATAATATAATATACTTACATATATCGTTTTTTTTTTTCTTAAATAAATGTTGTAAGATTAAGCAAGCGATTCTTTCAGAACTCTCTATCTTTTTTTATTTTTAGTGCTTCGTTTTAGTTCTTAAAATCATAGACATATTCTTATAATTAGGTTGTATTCTCTCTGATTTATAATTACATATTCCAGATGAGATCGTGCTGCTGGCTTTGAAGCCTTGGCAGGTCGAGCTGGAGGAGCAATCGAATCGCATTGTGGCCACTAGCCGAGTTCCCTTACAGCAAGCCGAGTGCTCGAGGGGCGAATGCAATCTTGGAAATCTCTATACAGATGCCATGGTTCATGCGGTTCGTATCGTTTAAATCCACAAATAATTAAACTAGCGACCGCACTATGGTAAAAAAACCGAATATTTTGGCATAAACTCTAAATATAAAGATAGAGACTTGAAATTTGGCATGAACTTTAGTTAGACTAATTTAGAATTTTGATTTTTTTTTCGGATTTGAACCACGCCCTTACCTCCCCTCACCACATAGGACTATGCAAAAAAGGGTCAAATATTTATATAAAATCTAAATATATAGCTAGAGGCTTAAACTTTGACATGAAGCTTAGTTATAATATTGAAAAATATATAATTTGTTTTATTTTTTATTTGGACCTTGTCTTCATCCCAACCTTCCTCCCCGACTAAGAAAAAAAGTAAACAAATTTTTTCAAGCTAAACTATAAAGCAATTTATTTTAAAATTTGCATGTTTGATGATTAGAAGCTGTTCTTTATTTATTTATTTTTTATAAATCAGCAATGATTATTTGATCAATTTCAAGTTGTTTGACCTTTTCCTCAAAATGTTCACTAAAAAATAAGTTCAATAATTGGGTTGATATCAAATGGGTTTTTTTTTTTAAAGTTCTTTAATCAAAAAAATACCCATAACTGCTGACCAGCTCGTGGTTATTCCCAAAAGCTCTCAAGCCATTCGAATTCTGTTTATATATAAGGTGTAAACAACGATTCTCAAGCAGAAATAGAAACAGACTTTAAGATGAAAGTTGTTGCTAGTTTTTTGATTTTGTTTTTTGCAGCTTTGAGCGTTACATTTGCACAATTGACTTGTAAGTTTTCGTACTCTGATACCGAATTGTTCAAATTGTTTCTCATGATATTATATATATATTTTTGTGGGCTTAGCTGATGCTGCATTTGGACACATGTCACCCAAGGAGCAGCAACGAATGGTTGATCAGTGGAAAACGGAAAGAGAAGGTTGTTTTAAGGGGGCACAAACGATAAAAGAATTGTTAGTTCCTTGCACTTTGATGGACGATTTTGCAACTGACTTCAAATTAAAGAAGCAAAACAAATAACTGATATCTGTTTATATTGTGAAATCTAAAACTAAATTAACTATTGAACTTCATAATTGATAAATCAATATTTTTGAAATTTAAATTTCAATAAATGCAATCTTTCTTTTATCCAGGGACTGAAAATAACTGTTATTGATCAAAATTTCAACACAAAAAATCACATATGAGGACTAATGCGATTTTTGTTTAAAATACATCAAATTGTTTGTAAAAACAGTATCTCCGCAAACAGTCAATAAACTTATATTTAGGATTAAAAAAATAAAAGTCTGGAAAGACTTTTATTTGTGAGGAAAAAAATAAAAGTTTCAAATAACTATTATTTTTGAATTGAAAACACATGAGTCTTTAGAGACTTTTATAATTTGAAGTTGTTTATGAAAGTCTTTTAAGAATATCTTTGTTAATACTCAAGATAAACATTCCAAATTTCTAACATATGTAAATTTGGTTATCAGGAAGATAATAACATAATTTACATAAAAAAAATCAAAAGAATAAAAAAATCAAATTTAATCATTTTTTTTTTATTTATAGAAAAAAAATCAATATAAATAATTATTTATAATTTTTATTTTTTCAATCAAAAATAATTATTAAATTTGATTTATAAAGTAAAAGTCTTGAAGTAATTATTAAAAGTAATTTTTTTAAAGTAAATTATTACTGAATTTAATAATTAAGAAATCAATATTTTTGAAATTAAATTTTTTAATACTAGAGTTAAATACAAAAAATATTTCTTGAATTTAATAATTAAGAAATCAATATTTTTGAAATTTTTTTTAAATATTTAAAATAAATGCAAAAAATCTTTTTTTAATTTTCGTTATTTTAATATTGATAGCTTATCGATGTAAGATTTTTAAATTAATAACTGATTTTTGTATCGGAAATGAAGAGTTTTATTTTGTATTATCAATTTATTAATACAAAATTACCAAAATTTTCATATATTATTATTATATTATTTTATTTTTTATTATAATCACTACGGTCCATATTTATAAGTTATAACTCTTATATACAATCCTTGCTTGAGATTCGAGTTTTCATCAGTTATTAGCCTTAAAGCAGTGGTGGGCACGCATGGGCTCCGGGAGCTAGCGGCTGCTCCCAACTTTATTTCTGCCCATTTAAATCGTCGATTTTCTTGATCTTTGCAGTTTGTTAAGAACTCATCGCCAATGTCGAAAAACTGGAGCAATGTGACGATCGCCTTGACCACCCAGGGAAACTTTCGAGTGCCCATTCCAGCGGGTGGTAAGCGTCAATTTAAGGGGGGACACCAGTTAAGATGGTTCAAAAAATCTATTATTTTTATTGCATAAATTTATAGCACAACTATTCGAGACGTTTGAATGACACAAAACTTCCCTTAACCCATTAAGTACACTTCGAAAATTTCGAATTTATGTAAAAGTCACTTTTCAAAACTTTTTTTCTAGATTTTTTACAAAAAAAAATATGTTGATACAAAAAAATTCTTAAAACAATTCTAAGAAAATTCTAAGAATTCAAAAGAAAATTTTCAAAAATATTTTTGCTAGTATTTTTTATAATTTTCTGAAAATCCTAAAAATTACCATTTTAACCCATTTTTCCTCATTTTCATGCAAAAAGTGCATTTTTTGCAGTTCAGTTTGCAGCAATCCAATAGAAAAAGAAATAGATTTTATTATATTTTTAAGAATGTGGACCTCATTATTTATAAGTTGACTTAAGATATTTTTGATTTTGGCTTTTGTCAATTTTTGTCTTCTTAAATTTAGTTTTCCCAATTTTTATTTCCTCATACCTTTATTTCTAATTTCGGTTTTATAATTTTTTTTTTAAATATGAAATGCTTCCCTATTTTGTTTTTCTAAATTTTTGTTGGGGAATCTTCTTTAATATGCACTGAAAAAATTAGTGTTAATGATAGAATTTTTAAATATAATTTTTGTTGCTGCCAAAATTTATATTTTTATACAGTCGAACTTTCCTAACTCGAACTTCCCTAACTCGAATTTTCTCTAACTCGAACAAAATCGAGTGGCAATAGCGTTTACTGAGCAAATTTCATACAATTCTGTCTCCCTAACTCGAACTTCCCTAACTCGAAGTTCTCCTTAACTCGAACAAAAACATTGGCCCGTACTTCTGTAAGTCGAATTTTTCGGGAAAATTCCCAATAAAGTTAGAAATTTTTTTTCGTTTCTATTTTATGCTTTCGTTACCGGCTCGTTTTGATACGTAATATTTATGTACATTAACATATGGTGATGGTATATGATAGATATTGCATCAAAAATTACTTAAGCTTGTGAAATTGCTTTAGGAAAGATGTCAGCGCATTAGCTCAAAAATATTTACCATGGCACCAGCGCGTGTACTAAAATGTTTATCTCTTTAAAAAATCTTTAAAATTATTAGTTAACGAATTCGAAAGTGGACCAAAAAAATTAAGGTGGCTGAAAAATATGGTATCTCATCGATAACAGTTTCCATTATATTAAAAAATGGAAAATTAATTATGTCATTTGAATCGGGAACTTCTTCTGGATACAGCAAAAGAACGATAAAAACATTTTTTGAGATTATTAATAGGTCTTGAAAAAACTGAAATCCTGTTTTGTTGAAAATAACAAGAAAAATTTGCATTTTGAAATGTCTTTATGATTGAATGAAATTGTAGTTTCATTTAAAAAACTAAAAAAAAAAATTCCCTAACTCGAAGTCTCCCTAACTCGAACTTTTTTCGTGGATAATGGTGATTCGAGTTAGGGAAGTTCGACTGTATTTTCTTTTGTAATTTTAAACGTAATAAAAATGTAAACTAACACGAATGTTATTTAACATAAATGTAATTGATCAACGAATTTATAGATATGTCGATTAAAAGAAGAAGAGGAAGAAACACGAAGTTAAATATGTAACTTAAACAATTTTAATTTTAAATTCCTTAAAATTTCTGATGAAAATTAAAATTGTATTTTATTTATACATATACAGAAATAAGCTACAAGCAACTGGTGGCCATGTGTCCCTGGGAGAATCGTTTATATGCCCTGAGTTTGCGGGGGTGGCAACTCTGGCAACTGCTGGAGGATAGTGTTGCTGCCATGAATGCGACTCTGTCTTTCCCGACTTCCAATCGATTTCTGCAGGTGTCTGGACTTCGCATCATTTACAATTTAAAATCGGAGCCGGGTCAACGAATTGTCAGTTTAAGGGCGCGTTGTGCCCATTGCGATGTACCTGAATATCGGCCACTGGAATTGCAGCAGGATTATCGTCTGGTGGTCATGAAATACCTGGCCAATGGCAAGAACGGATTCGCTTTGATAAGCGATCATGCAAAAGATCTAGAGTGAGCTAATTTACTTTTTCAATGTAATTAAACTCTTAAAACTAACGTATGTACATATATTTAATTTAACAGACTGGGACCCTTTGATTTAGACGCTTTAATGGATTACATGAGCGCAGTTGCACCTATAACTGTTGGTCTTGAGCAGAGAATACAATTTGTAAAAACTTAATTTGCTCAAATTTAAATTTAAATAAACGACCGACTATCACTTATCGAAACTATCAAAAGTATCGCATAGCAAGCGCTTATTGTGGCGGTACGTCGATACACTACCTGGTGGGAACTTTTGATCGCGACTGCGATATAGTAGCTTATCAATAACACAGTCAATGAGCCCGGCTCTTATTCAATTGCACAATATAACTCATTCTCTAATAAAAAATAAATTCTTTGCTACCCGTTTCGTCAGTTATCGAGGTTCGATAGCTAGCCGGCAAATCGATAACTGCGTTAGTCAAACATCACTAATAACCAGGGATTAAGGCCCTAACCGAAACCGTAACCTTTAACCGGTAAAAACTGATGGTAATTTAAAACCGTAACTGAAACCGTAACCGATAAACAAATTTTCATTTGACAGAAACCTTAAAACCAAATCTCTGTAAACCGAAATAACCGTTTAATAACCGTTTCATTGAAAGGGGTTTTTTCGGTTTTTCGTCTTGGTGACGATCGGCGCTTTTTAAGAGAATAATTAAAAATTAATTTTTTTTCAATTTTTGCCTCAAACTTTTATAAAAAAAATTTTTTTTTTCAATTTTTGAAATAAAACTTTTATTTTTTATTGGTATTTTAAAAGTAGCAAACAGGAGTTATGGTGTAACTTTTAAATAAAATTTTACAAGCACGTTTTATTTTAAATTTAACTATTCAAATTCAAGTTAAAAATAATTTAACACAAAAAATTTTGAACTGCTTCGATTTTTCCGACCCATAAGTCTTGTTTGCGATCTCTGATATTTTGTTATTAGTTTTGTATTTTATTTTTTCTTTTTCATTTTTAATTTTGAATTTTTATTTGTGATATTCATAATCGAATTTTCGTAGCATTGAATAAGCGCAAATAAAATATATTTGTTAAATGTAATATTAAAATTGTTAATATGTAAATAAGCTACATCAAACTGAAGAATATGTGAATTAAATGTGTGATTGAAACATTAAGAAAGAAATTATTTTTTATTTATTATTATATTATTAATATAATTATATTTTTGAAAAAAAAAACTTTTTCAACGTTCAACGTTACGAAACCTTTATCCAAAGATTTCGCTTATTTTCGGTTTAATAATCAACAGCAAAGGAATACCATTTTTTATATCAATTTGCAAACTATCATCCCTAATGACAGTTGATTATCATTACCAGCGGTGGGCACGAAATCGGAATTCGGGAGCACTGCAACAACAGCCCTATTAGAGTCTACCTAATTTGGAAGCAGCTGCTGCTCCCGGAGCCACTGCGTGCCCAACGCTGATCATTGCCATTAAAAAAATAGCAAGTTTGTTATCGAGTTCGAGTTCATTTGTTATCGTTTTGCCAACTATCATCGCCATTTATAATTGTGCTTTAAATGGCGCCACTTTGAATTTGTTAAGCTGAAGGCACAAACTGCAATAAAATAAGTAAAAATAAACGCATTGTTTGTTTTAAAGTAATTAATATTTATATGTATATTTGTATTCTTAATCAGCTTGTGTCCGCAACATTGTTTACCCATTTTGCTTTGGGTAAAAATATGTTTGTATATTTGTTTTTTCCGTTTTTTTCATGATTTTTTTTTTTGTTTTTTTTTTTTTCTTTACAAATAATGTAAGTTATAGATATAGTTGTAGGGGTAATTAGGTATGTGTGTGTGTGTGTGTGTGTGTGTGTGTAAACAATACTAGAGAGTACGAGGAAAGAAAATAAATGTAGAAATACATACTTAAAGCATACGACGCACACAAAAATTGCCTCAATTAATTAATAATATAAATCAGCGGTGGGCACGTAAACTGAATACGGGAGCACTACAACAACATCGACAACAAACGGCGCTATAAGAGTCTAACTGCTCCCGGAGCCACTGCGTGCCCACCACTCATATAAATTAATAGTTACAAATTACAAAGAGTATGATGAGTGTTTGAAAATACATTTGTTGATGAATGTCATGATGTTTGTTGTTGTTGTTTTTGTTGTGTAATTTATTGCCCGCCTCCTTACAGCATATGGCGATTGTGGGCAATGGCATTCAAATCCTGCGGCGTCACATAGCCACCAATATTGGGCTGCAATCGGTGCTGTGTCGTCGCCGTCGTCGCAGTCGCTGTCGCTGTTGTTGCTCTTGGTTGTGTATAATTGGGCAAAGCGGGCAAAGTTGGTTTCATCAGTTGCTCCATGGCCGTATAGCCAAATTGATTGGACGGTGGAGGAGGCGGAGCAACTGGAGTTGGTACTGGAACAGCAGCAGCTGGCAGCTTGTGTAAATCAGCTGCCTGCACATAGTTGCTGCTGTTGAGCGTGGAAAGTGGCGGCGCTGCAGCTGCTGGAGCAGCAACTGTTGCTGCTGGCGGCGGACGCGCCTGCAGCACCTGGACGGGCACATAGCCGCTCAAGGGCATGGCCTGCTGGGCGGACCATTGTTTCATCTGCGTGGGTTTTATATAACCACCAGCAGCATCATTCTGATTGCGTTGATTGCCAAAATCCACTTGCTGTGGTTCATCATAGTCCTGGCTCATGGCCATGTAGCTGACGGGCGGCAAGGTCAACGTTTGTTCCTGTTCCTGCTCATGATGATGATCATGATGATCCTCATCGGCACAACAATTGCTGCCCGAATTGTTAGCCAACAGCAATTTGGCGCTCTCATTGCCGCTATGACTGAAATCATGATGATGCATCGGCATATTGTCGGCGGGCATAAACTGCGGCATATACTGTGGCGTCGGATCGAGACGGGTGCAAATAATGCCGCCACTGGGTGCATCCACAGTGTTACCACCACCACCACCACCACCACAAAGACCCATTGCGCCAATTTCCATGGGCTTCTTGAGCGTCTCCTTCAGGCCGGACGGCAGCTCCAAATCAATGTCCGACATCTTTTGCAGCTTCTTGTAGGCCATATGACAGGCCATCGCTATAATTATGGCCGCCACAATCAGCTCGGCGCTGCTAATCAACAGCTGTGTGCTACTGCGATCCGGTGAGCAACTAACCTCGTGCGTTGCCCACGACGATTTGTGCAGACGATACACGGATTCATTGCCAAACGACATTAAACGATTATATTCAGCCCAATTTAAAGGCGGCTGTGCATCGCATTGTTGTTGCTTCTGCTCCAACTGATTGGATTCCTGTTCCTCATTGATTTGCAGCTGTGACTGCAGTGACTCCACATTCACCGCACGCACCTGGTAATGAAAGCGATACAGCGGCGTGCACACAGGTGTCTGCATCACACAGATGTTGCTCTGATTCCGCTGCTGGCCACTGATGTAACTCGACTGTTGGCTGACCAAACTGTTGTTCGCATCCCGCTGGCTGATCAACACCTCGTAGTATTCCACACGGCCAGCGGGTCGATGCGGCGCCGTCCACTTCAGCGTCGTGCTCAGCTGCGTGTTGTCCACGTCCAGCACAGGGGAAGATGGCACTGCAAATAACCAAGAGAATTCATTTAAAACAGCGTTCACAAAAGACATTTAAGAGCTTATTTTGGGATGAGCTTTAATGGAACTATAATGGAAACAACATTTGATTCTCAATTTGAAATGCAAATTTAAACTAAAATCTATTTTATAAAAATATAAAAATAGCTAAACCAGCGATGGGCACGAAATCTGAATTCGGGAGCACTACAACAACAACCCTATTAAAGTCTACCTAAGTTGGGAGCAGCTGCTGCTCCCGGAGCCACTGCGTGCCAATCGCTGAACTAAACTGGCAATAGGATCCAGAGACCGTAACCGGTTTTTCGAGGTTGATGAAGTTAAAACATCCTATGTCCTAAACTATGCATCCTAAAATAAATTGTAAACCTAATTCCCTAACTCGAATTTCTACGTAATTCGAACAAAAATTTTGGTGCTTCTGTAAGTCGAATTTTTCGGGAAAATCTCCAATAAAGCTTGAATGTTTTTTTCGTTTCTGTTGTATGCTTTTGTTCCCGGCTCGTTTGGATATGGAATATTGATGTAAATTAACATATGGTGATGGTATATGATAGAATATTGCATCAACAATTGTTTAGGCTTGTGTAATTGCTATAGAAAAGATGTTCGTAATGTACTTATTTGTCAGCGCATCAGCGTACTAAAATGTTTAAAAATGTTTAAGGAAATATTCAAACTTATTAGTAGTTAAGGAATTTGAAAGTAGAGCAAATAAATTAAAGTTGCGGAAAAATGTGGTATTTTAGGAAAAACATTTTTCATTTGAATCGGGAACATCTTCTAGATACAGCAAAAGAACGAAGAAATCAATTTTTGAGAATATTGACAGATCTTGAACAAACTGGAATCTGTTTTTGTTGAAAATAACAAGAAAAGTTTGCAATTTAAAATGTATTTATGATTGAATGCATTTGTAGTTTCTTTAAAAAAAACCTAAAAAAAAATTCTCTAACTCGAAGTCTCCATAACTCGAACTTTTTTCTTGGATATGGTGATTCGAGCTAGGAAAGTTCGACTGCAGCTGTATTTCTAATTTCAGATTCGAAATTTTGGATTTCTAATTATTCGATGCCTAATTTTGGATACCCAATTTTATTTTCCCGAATTTTCGTATTCTGAGTAATGTTTTTCGACATTTGTATATAGAATCGAATTATATAGTCACTACGAATGTTTCCAAAAATAATCCAATTCAGCGGTGGACACGAAATCGGAATTCGGGAGCACCACAACAACAGTCGCTGCTCCCGGAGCCACTGCGTGCCCACCGCTGATCTAATTGATAAGTATTCGAATTCGAATCGAAATTTAACAGGTATAATATTGGAATGGAAACCCACCTCCGACTGCTGTGCGGAAACGTATAACATTGCTGGGCTCGGAGCTGTACAAGGTGCGGGCCCGTATCGTGATCTCATAGTGTGTGTAGGCCGTCAGATTGCCGAGCTCAAAGGCGACCAGTTTCTCGTTGTCCACCAGCTCGTCCGTCGAGGCGGGCAGCTTGAAGTACTCCGTCTTGTTGTCATGCTGAAAGGTGCCCTCGTAGGCACGCACCACACCGTTGGCCTTCAGTGGCGGCTTCCAGGTGAGCATCACACTGGAGCTGCTCACATTGGAGTACTCCAGTTGACGTGGCTGCGTTGGCGCCGCCTCCCCGGTGCGATTAATCAGCTCATCGCTGTATTTACTGGCCCGCGATGACGAGTACATAAACATTTTGATACTATAATACGTATACGGCTCCAGATTGTGTATAGTGTAATCGACGGCATTTGAGTCCAACACTTTGGTGGTACAATTATCCGGTTTACCGGCCGGTCGATGGCAGTACGTTAAATTGTAGCCGGTCAAGATGGCGGGACAAACACGTTCCGTGCTCCATTTGACGGCCAGCGATGAGTTTGTGATCTCCTCAATGGTCGGTTCCATTTTGAGCAAATCATCGCGCACGTCACGGGAACAGCTCATCCAATGCATGCCCGTATTGCGATCGTTATAGTTCGCCGATACGGCCATATTCAATGAGATCGGCTGTGCGCTGCGTGTCGTGAACTGCAAACGATCTTTCGTTACATGCTCAAAGTGTATCGATCCATTGCATTTCGATTGCAACGCGGGCTTCGAGTTGCACCAAAACACCGTATAGTTGATCAAATCCGTGCTATTCACGGGCGCCAGCCACGTCAGCGTATAGCTCGAATTGCTCGAATGATACACACTACGGATTTTCGTTGGCACACGTTTCTTTGTGTCCTCACTACTAATCGCCGGTATGATCAGACGACTCGCCTCCACGGACGTATTCACATTGTTCCGACTGCGTATGAGCAGCGAGTGCTGTGCATTCGGATTCCAGTTCTCAATTGTGGCCGAATTCATGTCCATTTTGATTTTGGAACTGTCCCTGCAAAGACACAAAAAAAAACAACTCTTAATTTGTGAGTAAAATCAATTTGCCACATGACTTTTCACTTGTTGGTCAGCAGAAAAGTCAGCACAAGCTGAGAATAAAACAAAGACTAATACTATATAAACACAAACTCTTAATTTGCAAGTTAAATCAATTTGCCACGTGACTTTTCACTTGTTGTTCAGCAGAAAAGTCAGCACAAGCTGAAAATAAAACAAAGACTAATACTATATAAACACAAACTCTTAATTTGCAAGTTAAATCAATTTGCCACATGACTTTTCACTTGTTGGTTAGCAGAAAAGTCAGCACAAGCAAAAAGTAAGCCAAAAATTAATACTATCAGGGGTGCCACAGCTCCCGACTTAAGGATACTCGTTACTTATTTAAATAAATTTTAAATATTTTTATTGCCTGCTTTTAGGCACTGCTAAATCATTGCTAAAAATTTAAATTTGTGTATGCAAAACGGGTTATTTCCTCCTTTTCATACAAAAACTGGCTTTTTTGCCATTTTCATTGTTTAAAGAATTTGTTTCCATCAAAAAAATGTTTTCCAATAATCGAGGATAAATGTCGAAAAAAATATAAAATCGAACGGAAAATGATTTTTACGAAACTTAAAATATACTACTAAAATCAATCATAATTTTTCATGTAAAAATGAGGTGCCTCTAACTAAATTTCAATGAGTGTATATTAATCACGAAGTATAAAGAAATTGTTTTTATGGAATTAATTAATGTTTAAGTTGACTTTTCAATTATGTTTAAGTCTAAAAACCGGCAAAATATAAAGCAATCATAACGAATACTATATACCCTGTAGACAGCTATAAAATATGCTCTTAAAAGTAGCAAACATTTTTTTTTAATAAATTCCCATCGGAATGTAATGTATTTTTTCAAATAATTATAATATTTTGATAGAGATGCACAAATTGTAAATTGAATTGCCCAGAAATAATAATAATCTTAAAATTCCGATGTACTATGAAATATTTGTTGTTCGAAATTGTTTATAAAATAATCTGCAAGCGAATTCTAAGAATTCCCTTATCTGTTTTTGTTTTAAAAGAACATAGAAATTCCCTAAAATGCGTATTTCTAATAAAATTAGAAAGAACTCTGGTTGTTTCATTATTCGAAGCTTGCAAGTTGTGATTAAAATTGAAATAATAACAAAACAATAACAATTAACATTTAATAATTATGTTATTCAATGGACAGTTTTTGGAAAATACAAAGAAAAAATAAACAAATTAAAAAAATTTTGAAATATTTTTTTATAGAAATAAACTAAATACAGATATTGCAACTTTCTGTATGTATATGAATAACAATACCAAAATAATAATATTTCAATATTTTAAATATTTTTATGTGGAAATTAGAAAAAGTAAAAAAAACAATGGAACATTTTTTCAAATTCTATGATTTCCTATAGGCAAAAATCAGAATATGGAATATAAAAAATATATCTAAAGACGTCGGATAAAGTATTTTGACAAAAATAAAGTTAAATCTACTCATAATTTGAGCTTCCTTCATGTACATTTTGGCATCAATGAAAAGATCATTTAAATTCTGTTTGAATGATACAAAACTTTCCTTAATCCATTAAGTACCCATTGAAAATTTTGAAATTTTGTAAAAGTCTATTTGGTTGACTTTTTGAATGCAAAAAGTTTCCCTAAAGATTTCTTATGGTGACTGCAAATTTTTTTTTTCAATAATCTCTTCGCTAGTATTTTTTATGATTTTTTGTAAATTGCTAAAAATTACTATTTAATTGGCTTTCCAACTTTTCATACATTCTTCTAATACAAAATATCAAAAAATTTATAGTTTTATCATAGTTAGGAAAGCCAAACTCTAAAATATTTAATTTACAAATAACTTGAAAAAACAAAAATCAATTACGTTTTTTTTCCAACATTATTGACTTATGATCTTCCATAAATTATCTTAGTTTTCGGCATTTTAAATTTTTTTTGTTATTCTTAATTAACACATTTCTGCAAATTTATTTTTATTTTAATTTTGATTTCTACAAATTTAATTCTTTTTTTTTTAAATATTCAGAAATTGTATTATATTAATACTAAAATGACTAAGACTTTATGTTTTATAGGGTATACTAATGCACTCTCATTTTCACACACACACACACACTCATACACCCACATATGGAATAATATTTTTCTCATTATCTTTGATACTTGGCAAGAAAATCGCGTTTTTAAGCTGAACACAAAAAATGCATATGGGAATTATTGCAATCGAAATATGAAGTAATTTCTACAAATTATGATCTATCTCTTCACATATGTCGATATATACATACATACATACATACATACATACATATATAGACATATGTTTCTTTTCAATTACATTATAAAAGCGTATTTCTTATTAAAGACATTCTCATTAAACGAAGAAAACGAAGAAAGAAGAACGCGAATACAAAAAAAGAAAAAAAAATGTGAAGAGAAAAATTCAAAGAATTTTTAAAAATAAACAATTTTCGAGAAATTTGTATCCCCATATGTGCATGTATGGGTATGTATGTATGTGTGTGGAAAACTTGCAAATTGTTGTATTTGTATTTATGTATTTTCTATCTCATGTACACAAGTATGTGATTGCCTTGTTTTGTTTTTTTGCTATCTAAATTACGCAGAACAGAAGTCAAAGTATCAAACACACACACTCACACACACACACACACGCAGACACTTGCATTGAATTCTAATAAACTCTTCAACGTTTACACGTCACCTAATAATTGTGATTAATATCGTGTATTTTAATTTGTTAGTGATAAGAAAAAAAAAATCAAAATAAAAACAAAATGAAAATGAAAACTTTGGGAATAAACTTTGTTTGAATCTTAAAATAGTTAATTTTATTGAAACATTACTGTGCGTATCACTTTTTGTTTCATGAAATGTTCATGATACAAATCATTAACGAGCGATCACTGTACTTGCAATAAAAAATTTATAATCGTAATCGCGTAACATTAACTAAACAATAAAAGCCCTACAACCCAACTAGCTCCGTCTTTTATAGCCAAAGTTTAGCTTAGCGAGCGATCACTGTAGTGCGTACAGCACGCATAATTTCTATGGGAATCGCATGACATTTAATAATAATTGAGACGTGTCTAGAAATTACAAACCTATTTTAATTAGAAAACAATTGCTCGTTAAATTCTTTCGAAATTTGAATTTTTTATGATGCAAATTTTTTATTATGGCGATAATTATGTACATAAATGTGTTTTTAATTGATCTTTTTAATCGTTTAATCTTACAAATATAGCTTTGGCGATAATACGGAATTGATTAATCGAAATTGATGTTAATTACAGAAAACTAGAAAATCTCCTTTGGAAATTGTTTTTTTTTTGTTTTGAAATTTTTTTTTTAAATTATTATGATGTTACGATCAAAAAAAAATAAATTTTTCATCTATTGATAATATTAATACGATAATATTAATACAATTCTCATGCAAAGATCATTAAAGATTCTTCTTTAATAATTGACTACACCATGAAAGTATACATGATTTGATTATCTTGAAAAGTCCATCAGATTCATGCCAGACTTAGATCATAAAATCCTTAATTCATTGTGTAAACGTTAGCTAAGCTGAGCGCAGAGTTTATCGATAACAACGATTAACTTACGTGATTGTGCCATTCACTCGATACTCGCTGATAACGTACGAGAAGTTATCGCCATTAAGCTCCTGCTTCTCCAGCTGCTCCCAATAGATGGTGAGCTGTGTGAGCTGCGCCTCCGACGAGTGAACATAATGCGACGAATAGACATAGAAACTGCCATTGGTAATCCTAGGCGGACGATCTGGACGCTCCGAGGCGGTGCGAAAATAATAATTTAGTGGTGGACTCCATCTCGATAGGTTTTTATTGTTGCGCACACGCAACTCCAACAGATATTTGTAGCCAGCATATGGTAATTCCGTTAAACAGAGTATATCCCGCAATGCCGATGAATTATTGCGCCACATGGGACGTGTTATGCTCGAGAAATTCTCCGGTGTCACAAACACCTTCCACAAAACGCCGCCAATGAAATTACTGCGTCTTGGCATTTCCCACGATAAACAAATCGAATCCTTTGTGATATTGAGCACTTCCAAATTCTGGCCGGGTCGTGCCAATATCATGCGTTCCACATTATTCACCTCAATAAACTGCGTCTCCTGACCCAACGGATTCGATATATCGAGACGAAAATAATAATGCTCCGAAAATTTTTTATACGTTTCACTTGTTATATTGCAATTGACAATCGGTGAGGCATCGAAATTGCAATCGACGGGATAATGATAGCTGGAGTTCTTTTGCGTCTCAAAGCTGACATTATATTTGGTAATTATGCTATTTTTGGGTGTTGTAAAATTACAAAACATATAATCCCAATCGTAGCTGGTGCAATCGAAATCCAAGACTTTCGATGGTTTTGTGCCCACAAAGACGCGTGAGGTATCGATGCCATTTTTGCCACACATACACACATATGAGGCATCCTGTTCGCTTAAATTTGTAGCGGTAAATAAGATGGTCGTATCATTAATATACCAGATATGTGGTTCCGTTTTAAAGCTGATCTCCTTGCCGCCCATTTCGGTCGACATTTTAAAGTACAGCTGCGGTGCATTGCAGGTTTCACCAACCTCCGGTTGTTCAAAATATGCCTTGTCGATGGTGCAACTAATGTTGAGATCACTCCCAATTGGCAACTCCAAACGTTCGGGGACGACCCAGCCGGGAGTACCCTTAACGCACCATCCCAGCTGCGGCGCGTTGACGAAGAACAAGATGAGCACAACAAAACAGTAGTGTTCTCTCATTTTTCTCATTTCTCTATGATTTATAAGTTGCATCTGCAAAGTTTACATATAACAACATATAAATTCCATTATAACAATTTATTTATTTTTATTTGTTTTTTTTTTTTAATTTCGGTTTTCTTTTTTCGATATGGTTACACTTGCACACATTACGTACGTATTTATGTGAATTAAAGTAAGTACACACCTTGCGATTCCACAGAAAATACCTGGCGCACACGAGTATGAGGCACTTGTTGGCACTGTATTGGTAATTCTCGGAAACCGTTTATATATGTTACCAAATTCCAAGAACTGATTTTTATGGCATTTTGATTTCAATCGTTTTCACCACCAAATACTGTTGCTCTTTGCTAACTTTAAATGCCGACGAAATTCAACTACGTTACTTTTCAATAGTTTTTATTCGAATAACAATCGACGTATTTTTTTTCTTGTTGTTGTTTATTGTTGCGTTTTAATAAACAGTATGAAAGATCTCACTAACTCAACCGTTTGCTTTGCCCCCTATGCGTTGCCTTTTGTCGTTTGCTTTGCTCGGCATTAGCAGTGTGACCAACCTGCTTTAACACATTAATCAGTTTTATTTGACAAAAATACTAGAGTTGGGCTTTTTAGTTCAATTTGCTGAATAAGTTCAGTCGGTTATTTTTCAGTCGTGAACTAAATCAGTCATTTAGTTCAGTTATTCAGTTTGGTCGGTTGGTCATGAATAATGAACGATATGGTTCCTATTTAGTTGGTCATGAACGATGAAAAATTAATAGGTCATTCTGATCAGCTGAACAGTTGTTATGAACGATAATCGATGTGAATAGGCTACAACTGTTTCTCTTTAGTGGAATGTGAAATGTGTTTCAACTTGAAACTTTCAAGTGTTTAATTAAAATAGACGAGAAATGCCGATTCGGGATTATCTTTTAATCTTTTGGGTTATAC